>BCKF01000001.1:2006953-2147876 GCA_001600515.1 Yarrowia sp. JCM 30694
CCACCTCGAAGTCGGAGGACGAGATGAAGGGTGGACTCCTTCTGGATGTTGTAATCAGACAGAGTTCGTCCATCCTCAAGCTGCTTACCGGCGAAGATAAGTCGCTGCTGGTCCGGGGGAATTCCCTCCTTGTCCTGAATCTTAGACTTGACGTTGTCAATGGTGTCAGAAGACTCAACCTCGAGGGTGATGGTCTTTCCAGTCAGAGTCTTGACAAAGATCTGCATACCACCTCGAAGTCGAAGGACCAGATGGAGAGTAGACTCCTTCTGGATGTTGTAGTCGGACAGAGTTCGTCCATCTTCGAGCTGCTTACCAGCGAAAATGAGTCGCTGCTGGTCCGGGGGAATTCCCTCCTTGTCCTGAATCTTGGACTTGACATTGTCAATGGTGTCGGAGGACTCGACCTCAAGGGTAATGGTCTTTCCAGTGAGGGTCTTCACGAAAATCTGCATACCACCTCGGAGTCGGAGGACAAGATGAAGGGTGGACTCCTTCTGGATGTTGTAGTCAGACAGAGTTCGTCCGTCCTCAAGCTGCTTTCCAGCGAAAATGAGTCGCTGCTGGTCCGGGGGGATTCCCTCCTTGTCCTGAATCTTGGACTTGACGTTGTCAATGGTGTCAGAAGACTCGACCTCAAGGGTGATAGTCTTGCCGGTCAGGGTCTTGACGAAGATCTGCATACCACCTCGGAGTCGGAGGACCAGATGGAGAGTGGACTCCTTCTGAATGTTGTAGTCGGAGAGGGTTCGGCCATCCTCAAGCTGCTTTCCAGCGAAGATGAGTCGCTGCTGGTCCGGGGGGATTCCCTCCTTGTCCTGAATCTTGGACTTGACGTTGTCGATAGTATCGGAGGACTCAACCTGTTGTTAGTATGTTTTTGTGTTTGTGTCCGTAAGTCGCCACCTTTGTGCAACTCCACCAACCAGCCCATTCTGCTCTATACTCACCTCGAGAGTGATGGTCTTACCGGTGAGGGTCTTGACGAAAATCTGCATCGTGTTTTCCGTTAGTTGTTTTTGTGTTTCAACAAGTTTGTTGTCGTGAAGCAAAAGAGAGGGTTGGTGGGCGGGGACAGGTTATATATGAGGTGTTATCCGTGCGTGGGTCCAATCATTTTAAGGTTTCACATGCGCCGCTTACAGTGATTATGTTATGAGTTGCCACCGCACAGACAAAGAAAAGCCTGATTAGCGCTTATCGTCTGTAGGAGGTACACGAGCGAATATGCTAGAACGTGTGAGAAAAAAACGAGGATATTAGCTGAGAGATGAGTAAGCAAATGGGGGAATTTGTGAACCGCGTATATAGGTCCATTCCACTTAATTATGTAGTTCTACACCGATAACGGCGCGTCAATATGTGGGACTCATGTGAGGATGCGTCATGTAGAGTTTGATGAGTGGGGGTCAATGTGGCAAGTATATAAGGCCATGTTGTCCTTCAATTGGGTCATTTAAGAGAAGGTCGATTTTTGCCCATTTTTGCCTTTTTTTCTCTTCCCCAAAAACCGTTGACTGCTCATTTCGCCGTTGCCGCCCTTTATGACTGTCGACGAAATAAGGTTTGGTATATGTGAAGGCAGGCTGATTATGTAACTTGCTGTAAGGACCGTTTAAGGTTTACTGTGGCAGCAAGTCCGAGGCGGAGTTCGGAGTTGCGGAGTTGAACGGAGTTAGTGGCTCCGTAGTTAGACCGAGGCTTTATAGAGAACAAGAGGGGTACAAATACACAGTAGGATGATTTCAAGTGTAGTGCTGGTGCACAAAAGCATTGCACTTAGACAGCATATATCCGTTTCTGGTCTCGTGGCTCCGCTCAACTCGCTAACTCCAAGTCCACTTAATCTAAATCTAAAGAGCCGTGGCTTGAAAAGGAATAGCTTATCAGAGTATTGTTGATGGATAATTTGTATAGACCTTCCCGTATTGTACAGATCCACTCATTGTGGCTCCTTCCCTCCAGTTACCAACAGTAGCTACTCGTACGAATGACAGACACAGCCTCAATGTAGAGGCAGAGCGGTACGATAGACGTGTATCGTATCGTCAACATGAAGTTAAAGGCCTGAGTTAAACACCAGAGTTAAAGGCTGACGTTACATTCAGAGAGGAGCAGCAGTTTGATAAATGGAAAAAAAAGAGTAAAAAAAATACGAGCAGTGCCGTATCGATGTACGTGCTGGATAATATCAGCTTCTCGCAGTGATGTGTGGCTGTGTGGTTGTGCAGCATTAGGTGCAGTTTGTTTAAACAGCTTGTAGCCACTGCAACAGTTCTCTACGAGTATCGTACTTGACATAACGAAAGGAGACGAGCTACGGGAAGGACAGTCCCACAATTCTGTAACCCTTGAGCAGGCGAGTAGAACGCCCTAACTGGATTTCTTGTGGCTGTACAGGTTTTGCCTTCGACTGTATCTAACCACTCAAGTCTCACTCTCTCGACTAAGAGTAAGACAAGAGCATACCGTAACACTTGATCAAAGGCGGAATATTTCTTGCTACTGAGTCCTATTACACACACGCTTACATAACCAACACCTATCAATGACATGTCATCGTCCAGCCCGTTATTATCGCACTAATTACAGACTCTACTTGTCTGATGCTAACACCCTGTCGTAACCGTTTAGTCTCTGTAAATGTTGAGTTGAGATAACGATCTACAAGAAGAGACGCGTAAGAACACGTATCGGCAACTACAGCTACAAGTAGCAACCTGTACCACAAGCACAGCATCAAAATCTGGCATTTCCGAGGCACACATCCACTTCTAGAATCTTCGGTACATATCTCAGCCTCGGTACAGTCTCGTTCCGATACCAAGGAATCGATTTTTCAACCCCGCAGCCAACTTTACTGTGTGTGTGTGTTTAGGGCTGTATATCACACACACAGCACAGAGGCAGCACTCTCTCGGTTAATGTAAAAACTAAGGGAGGGGTACAGTAAGTGGGTACTTGTAATAATCAAATCGCCAATTTTTTTTTGCTCCTTAATAACAGCCCCTATTGTAGCGTACACGTGGTCTACCCCCTGTGGACAAAGTTTCCCCCAACAAGTGCATGAATGGCATGGGTCAGTTTCTTTGCGTGGGGAATAAACTCGGAGGAAAAATTCAGTGTGCATACAATTAAGGTGTGCTGAAGGTCCATCAAACACTCCAAACATGAACAGCTGGATATATGTCGCTGTGATAACAATCAGCGCTCTTCTCGTCGCCCGAATGTCTGTCGCCTCCAAGCTCGTCTTCTACGTCCGAGCCGCCATTGCGGTGGTCATTTTCGCCGCTTGTGCCACTTATGGAGTTCTGGCCTCCACCATTCTCACCGCCATTGGAAAACAGGGTCTGGCTCAATGGACGGTCGCCCGAGCCTTCTACCACTCGGTGCGCATCTTCCTGGGCATCAGCATCAAGCTGCAGAGCCGAGAGATCACCGGAACCGCTTCTCTGAACCCCGAGAAGGTGTCTATCTCGTCCACCACCAAAACCATCGACGACATCACTGCTCACCTTCCTCGGCCCTGCATTCTCATTTCCAACCACCAGAACGAGATGGACATTCTGGTGCTCGGCCGAATCTTCCCCCAGTACTGCTCCGTCACCGCTAAGAAGGCCCTCAAGTGGTACCCTCTTCTGGGCCAGTTCATGGCTCTGTCTGGAACCATCTTCCTGGACCGAAAGGACCGAACCAAGTCTGTGCAGACCCTGTCTGGAGCCGTCAAGACCATCCAGAGCGGAAACGGAGGCAAGGGCCAGAACGTGTTCATGTTCCCCGAGGGAACCCGATCTTACTCTAAGGATATCGGCATCATGCCCTTCAAAAAGGGATGCTTCCACCTGGCCGTCCAGTCTGGAGCTCCTATCGTGCCTGTCGTTGTGCAGAACACGTCACGAATGTTTTCTTTCGGACGAGGTAAGCTCGATGCTGGAGAGATCATTGTGGATGTGCTGAGCCCGATCGAGACTAAGGGTCTGGATGCTAGCAACGTCGACGCTCTCATGGCCACCACTTACAAGGCCATGTGCGAGACTGCTGAGGTGATTGGATACGCTGGAGAGAAGAAGAAGCAGTAGATTGTTCTACAGTTTTGAATAAGCACAAGTAACGAGTACTACGAGTTACACACAAGCGTTACGTTAATATGATTACATACGATTCATTATGGTACGAGTACGTAGGTACTGGTATCTGATACGATACAAGTAAGAAGCAAGATCTAGGTTGATGTGCTTGTAGGGGGATGTCCAAGTATACCATACTGTAGACATTCAAAAACGACTAAGGAGTATGGTACAAGTAGTTATTATACACTCCTCAAAGGCGATATAACACTTCAAGACCTCAGTATACGATTGTATGTGCTTTTCCAGTATTTCTGAATTTTTTATCAATTTATTCCGATTTTTAGTCTAGCTCACAGCCTAAATTACTGAAGCAAAAGCACATTTTCAGTTGATAAAAGTTGTATATGTCCCACTAAACAAAAAATCCGGGCTTGATTTACGCCATTTCTATCACCACTCAGTTACCCCCATTTAATTTGATTTAATTTGATTTTCCTGGATTTTCTTAGCTTCCTGCTAGCTCGTCTCCCGCCAGATCACGTCGTATCCACTCTATCGAAACACTAATAAACGTTGAATATCGTGTTGGTTTTTAGTCGCTACTAGTGACGTGGCCTCTCCAACTCCGGAAACGTGGTCCACTTGACAACTTTCACATTCTATTATTCATCTTGATTATTCTTGGGGCTCGTCCGTTATTTCCTTGTCTGACTTGTCCGTCATCTGGCCGAACTTTACCGAGGCTCGAATTCCATGCACCAATTCGGCAAGGTTTATCCGAGGCGAGTAAGAAATGAGCTGTATCGTATGTAATCAGGGCTATAGCAGAGAGACGTATAGAGCGGCATATAATAGGAGAATACGAACATCCAGCACTAGATGAGCAACAAATACGAGCACCACCATCTCCACACCCCCTACCCTCATCCAAACTAATAATATCACTAATTTACGGCCACCTCATCTCATCTCCCTTGTCCTAAAATTAACTCGAAACACGTCCCCAAAAGAATTCACAAAAAACCGAGTTTCTCACAACGCGACAACTACTCATGGACTCCAGCACCGTCACCCAGTCCGAGGTGTCCGAGCTGTCGTTTGCCGGCGACCAGGTGTCGTCTGGTGTGGAATCCGGGCTTGAAGCCGACCATTCTGAAGAGCACGAGGAAAAACAGACGCTTTCTGAAATACGTCAGAGAAACAGCAAACCGTGGCCTACACTTGTTTCCAACACAAAGCCATTCAAGCATGGACGAACGAGATCACGGGGATCACTCGGGACTCTGGATAGACCCGAACTGACGCCTGTGGAGTCTTCTCAGCAGAAAACACGAAACATCATTGAGGTCTTTCTGGTACTCCTTCCAGCAGCTATTGCGGTGTACCGAGAACGACACGTGGATCTTGCTGATCCCAAGTACGCCACCCTGGCACTTTCCATCCAGGTGTGGGTCGCTGGACTCGCTTTATCGCTGAGTTACTGCTACCAACATGGCATTTTCATTGCAAACACGCTCTATTTGGCGTTGATTCCGCCTCTAGTGGCGTACACGACGAATAAGAGCTCTACCACTCTCTTGTCCGTCAATTTGTGTCTTGCAGCATGCACTTTACCCTACCCTACTGTGGTGTGGGACAAGTTTCTGGACTTTAACATTGTGGGACCTACTCTGGCTCTGCAGTATGTTGCTCCTCCTTTCAGAACGCTCAAATCCACGTACGACTACGTGGCCCAGGCTGTTTCTTCTCTTACTCAAGAGTCGTTAACTGAGGTTGAAAAACGTCTGCTTTCGTCACTTGTTGTCAATGTCGTCTGCATGCACCTGTTCCGAACACCTTCTCCCGAAAGCATCGTTCTACAATGCCTTTTCCTTGGCTCCGTCTTCTGTATCTTCCCTACTTACCCCTGGGTAGAGAGATCTATCGCTATTATGCGTACTCCCAAACACAGACGACCTTTGCACTGGGAGAAAACACTCACCAAACTGAGTGTAGCCATTCTCGGCACCTTTTTCGTGCTCATGATCGTTCTCACTGTGCCTGTCTGTACTCATCTCCTTGGAGTCACTCCTTTCGAGTTCATGTGGCTGTACCTCAACCCTAACGAAAAGACAGGAGTCACACATACCCGACTGTACATGATGGCGTACTGGGCTCTATTCGTGGCAGCTATTCCGGTTATCGATAAAATCGGCAACCGGTTCCAGTTTTCCACCGATATCCGACGAAAAATCTGGCACTTTTGCATTGTCGGCATGTTCTTGCCCTGTGGAGTCAACACAGATAGCACCTTTACCATGCTCGCCATGGGATGCACCTTTGTGCTGTTCATCTGGGTGGAATTCATTCGAGCTACAGCCTTGTACCCCATTGGATCTCAAATTCATGAAGCTCTTCTGGCTTATGTGGACGAAAGGGACACGGTTGGACCTCTGGTGGTTTCTCATGTGTACCTCATGCTCGGAATCTTCCTTCCCATCCTCTTTCACAAATCTCCTATTGGAATCGTGTGTCTTGGACTCGGAGATAGCTCAGCATCCATTGTGGGACGTCGAATCGGCACTGTCAAGTGGTTCGACACGAAAAAATCGGTCCAGGGCACCCTTGCATTTATTCTCATGGCCTCGGCGGGTATTTATTTCTGCCAGCAGCTCATTCCGGGATACACGCATTCGGTGATTAGTGGCATGCCCCTGTCCAAGATTGTGGCTACCACCACCGCTACTGCTCTTCTCGAGGCAAACTCGGATATCAACGATAACGTGGTTGTGCCCGTGTACATGTATCTGATGGCTGAGGTTTTGGCCAACTAAACAACTGCATATTTATCCTAACAACAACATAACATAACATAGACTAATAGATTGTATATCGAATTTGTACCAGTAGACATCGCTCAAAGCCAATTACTTATCTTCATGCACCCCAACTTTAAACGCGTCTTCTTCCACATGACGGAAAATCTGTTTGACGCGATTCAGCACTATGAGCCCTCAGAAGCGGCAGAAAACACGCTCCACTGGCTTCATTTACCGTCTGCACCTCTAAACGGCCTCATTACACTCACTGGAGCTCCCAGATCAGGGAAAACAACAGCTCTTTACGAGCTATGTCGCGTTTGCCTGCCTTTCGATACTGCTGGAGGAGAAAACAAAACTGTGCTGGTTCTGGATCTCGACGGAGTATGGTCAAAGAGTAACGTTATCAATTACTTTGTCTTGGATCAATCGACAGGTCTGGGTGAAAAAGTTATAGCCAGATACATGCGTCAGAATCTGGTGATTGTCAACACCTCAATTAACGATCTGGCGACCCAACTCGAGTCGGAAACCATCATCAGTCACATTGAAAAGTCCAACAACAGCTCGAAAATCCGCTACATTATCGTCGACTCGTTCACTACAGGTTTGGACGGACCTCCGCATAAAAAAGACAAAATCGCATACGATGCCAACATTGTCAAAATCGTCAAAACAGCTCTGACGACCCAAAAGATTCTCCAGATTCATATTGCATTCACGTTCTTGTATACAACGTTCACAGATCTGCCAGAAGACGAAAATACGCCGTTGGAGGCTGAAGAGATTCTTCCGAGGTTACCTTATCTTATTCCAGAAATGGCTCAAGCGATTATAGCCATGGTCTTCTTTGACAAGATCAGACAACAGGTGGAAATATGGACGAAAAAGGGCATTACTAGAAAACAGTACTGGAATTTTGCCAGTGATGAGGAGGCAGATACCTGTGAACTGTTTGATTTTGAGACGAGTGAGGATGAGGGGTGATGTCAAAGCGACAATACATAAAATTGCATATATTTATTACACACACACCCTCCTTATTTGAAGGGTGGCTACACCTACAACTATTAGCTAGCTACAGTTCTGCTTATTTTCATAATTTAATTAATTTAATATAATATAATAACCCACATCCTCCTCTAATCGTAAATCTCAATGGGGGGAATTCGATCGAGATTGTAGAACCAGTTTCCACTATCCAACTCCTTGTACAGCCAGTGGGTAGGGAACATAACCAAGTGGCCCTGAATACCGTTGAGAATCTTCTCGGCAGTGGCCTTATCGTGCACCTTGTCCATACCAGATCTCTGTCGAGCTCGTCGTCGTCGTCTTCGTCTTCCATTGGGGGTATGATGGAACGCCGTATGAGCAGCAGAGTCCTTCAGATCCTCATCCTCAGCCTGGGCCAAGTGAGGCTGCTGATGGTCAGGAAGTCGATCAGTACCGCTGGTATAAGCCTCGTTAACAGCAGGCTTCTCAACAGGCTGCTCGACTTCTCCAATAGCTCGCTTTCGGGGTTTTCCGTGTCCTCGGCTTCTGACAAAACCAGGCCGGTCTCCCTCGTCCTGACTCTCGTACAGTCGCTGGTTGAGCTGCTGGTTCGCGTCGAGATCAATCTTGTCCACCTCACCGACAGGAATGGGGTCGTTGAAGGCGTCAGGAAGGAAGTCTCGAGGAGCTTCATCTTCAGCCTCCTCCTCAGCTCGCTCATGGTGGCTTCGTCTGTTGGCTCGACCAAGAGCGTACTTGAGTTGTCCAGCAGCATCATCAACTCCATGAGCCAAACGGTCAGTGAAGTTGGCACCTCCCTTCAACGGCACATGAGACCGTCGGTAGTGAGGAGAAGAAGACCGATGATGCTGGTGACGAGCATAGTACTTGTCGTAATCATGAGTCACCTTGTTCTTGCCCTTGCCCTTGTTCTTGTCGTCCTCGTTCTCACCGTTGATCTTCACAGCAAGAGGAGAATGGGCTTGATGCTCATCCTGGTACGTCGACTTGGTATCACCAGTGTCCTGAGACATGGAGAACCGCTCGGCGTACGTGGTGAAGTCCTTGTAGTCTCTCCAGGTGGTGACTTCATCATCAGGCTGGCATCGGAACACCTCTCTGAACAGCTTGGTGTTCTTCTCGGCAGTAGCAAGCCAGACATCGTAGTAAAAGTCATCGTCCAGAGGATCCTTGAAACAGTAAGGATCAACAGGAGGAGGGATCTTGGGGATCTCAAAGCCCTCAAAGGAGTCAGAAGACTGAGCATCAGACAAATCAGGATGAACTTCACCATTGGAGTCCTGAACCAGGTTGACAGGAGCAGTAGAGTCCGTAGAAGCACTGTTGCCGTTAGCTTTGGCAGCATTACAATCGTCCAAAGTGGGAGGGTTGTTGTACGCCTTCTCGGCCTCCATGTGCGAGTTGTGGTATCGCTGTTTGAGCTCCATCTGCTCGTAGTAAACTCGCTTCTTGAGCTCCTCCACATCGTCACAGGTCTCGCTCATCTGCTGCAGCTCGTGCTCAGTAAGCTTGTTGGCAAACTGGGCGTGCTTCTGGATTCGGATTCGGAAATCCTCAGCAGACTCCTTGGAGTTGGCTCCACGGTCAATACCCTTACCGTCAACATCTGCTCGATGCTTCTCGTTACCCTGGATACGGTTATCGGAAGACACCAGCTTCTTGTCTCGAATACCCTTGTTGTCCACTCCAGCAAGCGAGTTGAAGGTGTAGATGTCCAGACCTCGGTTGATGTGCTCAATGTCCTCGTCGTAGTCTCGCATGAGCACCTCAGCGTCGGAATCGTACGCCTCATGACCATCCTGAGCACCATCCATAGTATCTCCCTCAACCACACAGTCCTCCTCGTCAATGACAGGAGAGGCAGGGACCATCATGGACGAGCTAGAACCGTTAGCACCGTTGCCATTGGCAGCCCGAGCAGCCTGAACAGTTTCTCCAAAGATGGAGGTGGAAATATCCAACACCCGCTCATCTTCAGATCCCGACGCCTCCGAGTCCTCCGCTCGGTTGGTTCGTCTGCCTCGACCTCTTCGAGCAGTCTTGTTTTTGATCACGGGAAGCTCCTGGGGCACATCCTGAGCACTCTGGGCACGCTTGTGTTTCTCCAACAGCTGTGCCTTTCGCTCAATGAACTCCACGTGATCAACGTCAACACCCATATGTTCACGCATAAGCTGGAGACGCAGAGTATGAGCAAAATGGCCTACCTTGTACGGTCGTCCAGCCATGGTAGAGTCGACAGTATGAGTGTCACGCACAATAGCAGCCACCTCAGAGTCTCGTGTTCCTCTCTGAGACCGCTCGTTGATGTTGGCCGAACCAATGATGGCAATTCGGTCATCAACAACCATGGCCTTGGCGTGAATGTACAGCTGCTCAGTGACCAACTTGTCGTTAGGACCAATCTTGCCCCATTTTCTGAGCGAAAAGAAGCAAATGTAGTCTTCAGGATGAATACCAGCGTTCTCAAGACGCGCAAAAATGCAGTTGGCGCCTCGAGAAATGGACATGTACTGGCACTGCATGATGACTCGAACGGACGAACCTTCAGACTCGTCAACCTCGGCTTCGAAACCAGGCATGAGGGGAATGACGATAATGGCACGCCAGTCCTCGTCATTCTGATGCGCCTTGATGATTCGGTTGACAAGAGCATCTCCAATCTTGTTTTCAATCACAATGTTGTGCCACGAAGTGTGGGTGATGAAAAACTGGTTCTCAATGTACACAAAGTGCTCACTCTGCTCGATACTCTTGATGTAGGCGTTCTGGATACTCTGCTCGTGCTCCTTGACACCAGTGTTCCAAGAACACGCCGATCGCAGGATTTGCACCTCACAAGTACCGTTCAACTTGTACTCAGCCAGCTCCTCCTCTTTGAAGTCAGGAGGGGGAAGAAGCAGAGGAGTGAAACGAGAAGGTCGTTTTTGACGGAGCACGTAGTTCCATCGCTGGACGAAATGTCGAACAAGATCACGTGCAGGCTGTCCAACCACCATCATGTGGATATCATGCCACGGCATTCGAGGCACCTTTTGTCGATCGTACATATCCTCAAACGGCTTGTCGAGCGAGAAGAAATCCTTGGTTCGAGGGTTGGAGTAGTCCTTACCAGGGAACAACTGTGTTCGTCCAGTGTATCCATCCTTCTTGTCGCCGTTGACAAACGTAGGAGCATCGTCAACAAGCACATGCTCAGCAGTATCGTATCGACCAAAACACAAATCAATACCACCCACAAAAGCACACGTGTGGTCAATCAAACACAGCTTCTCATGATGCGCCCAGAAGTACGTGTTCTGGATCAGCTGGTTGGGAGATCGCATCACGTACACGTTAGGAGACAAGTCCAAGAGGGAGAACTTGGTGTACTGAGAGTCAATGGGGATAGTCTGACCAACGTTTCTGTAGACAATGACAAAAATCTTGACACCCTGCTCTGCCTTTCTCTTGAGCACTCGGTCCAATCGCCACTCCTGGTTACCCTCCGGAGGTCGTCTGAGGTAGATTTCAGGTGACAACCACCAGTCATGGATGTAAATCACCTCCTTGGCCATATCCAAAGCACACGACAAGGTCCAGAAGTAGTCACGTGCGTCCACAAACCACTGGGCCTTACAGTTGGTTCGAACAGGAGCATACGAGTCGAATCGCTTTGGTTGGGCCCAGATGGACCGCTCCTTGATCAAGTTGATACTCTCCATCCACTGCGCAAGCTGCTTATCCGAGGTAGCAACGAGTTTCAGCTGTCGAGACGCGTTTTCCAGCTTCAATGTGATATGCGTACTTCCTGGCTTCTGAAGCTCCTCGAGATCAGACTCTCCAGAAGTGTTGGGACCAGAAGAAGCAGACAGAATACCCTCCTTGTTTTTCTTTTTGAGATTATGCGACACCTTGAACTTGGAGTCGAGCAGGAACACCTCCAGAGGCGTAGTGGAGTACAGGTTGTCCACACACACAATGTAAGAGTGTCGAACCATGAACCACTTGGAAGTATGACGAGCCACCATCTGACGGATATCATCGACTCTCCAATGAGACACTCGCCATCCTGCTTTTCGAGCAGACGTACGGTTCACCAGGAAACCAGACTTTCCATGGAAATGGTCCTCGGGAGCAAGTCGGATGGACATGTTTGACAGCTCCAGGAACTGGAACAGCTTGTTGGCTTCTCCACGGAAAAGCAGGAGCTTGAACAGCTGCCGCAGATAGATTTCCAGCTCGCCCTTGATCTTCTCGTTGATCATGTTTCTGTTCTTTCGTCGTTTGTCAAAGAACTGGTTCACCATGTTTGGACCATGGGAAGCTTCTCCAGGCTGGTCGCATTCAGACTCACCATCGGTATCGGTGTAATCCTCATCACCGGGGTTGGTCTTCATCAGCTTGCCCTTCTTGCCCACCTTGTTTCGCGAGGGAAAGACGGGAATCTGAAGAGGCTGTTTCGACGAGTTGAACGGGTTTTTGGCGTTGAAAGCCATGGTTCGAAGCCGGCTGTGCAGAAACATAAAGTCCTTGTAGTCCTTGTAAATGGTCCAGGCCAGCATGGTGTGTCCTGAACCATACGACAGATCAATTCGGTACTGTCTGTTCTTTTCGAGCGGGTTTTTGGTCACGTCTCGAAGCGCAAAACGCACCTGCTCCAGCAGAATCGGCACACGCTTCATGTTCTTCTCGTCACGGACCATGGACGAGGCCACCATGAGAGCAGCGGGCGATCCAGCGGCTAGTTGGCCCAGAATGGCCTGATTGTATGCTTTTTCGGCGGATCCCTTGGCATCCTTCTTTTTTCTGAACCGCTGACGGAGGCCAGCCTTGATATCTCGCCATCTCTGAGCTGAAGATGTGTTGGAAGACGACAACTGGGGTCTTTTGAACAGTCGACGACCTCCTCCTCCTCCAGCACCAGGAACAAGATCATCAGCAGTGGCAGAATGACGTCGGAAGAACGAGGGACTGCCCAGATGTCCGAATCCCTCACGTCCTCGTCCCCATCTAGAACCATGAGGAGTGGACTCGTCCAAATGAGGTGTCACTGGAGTAGTAGACACATCGGGTACCTCCTGAGGACCAGGAAGCACGTGATGAGCACCTGCAGGAAGGTCTTCTGCTGAATAGACACCGTTGGGAGCAGTGTTGAGGTATCCATCGGCAGGAGCAGCGTTAGGGCCAGCAGGGTCACTGGCATCGGAAAAGTACTCGCGGTCGGGATCCTCGGTGATGGGATCGGGTTTGCGCCGGTCGTGGCTCTTTTTGCGACGGCGAATGGGCACGTTGACGGTCGCGTGTTCGGAGTCATAGTCCGAGGACTGCCAATCGGAGTCGGCGGCGTCTTCGTACACTGGGTTAGAAAAGTCGGAAGTGACTGGCCGAAGGTCAGGAACGGACCCAATTGTTGGTTTCACGAAATTGAACCATGAGCGGGGTTGACCCAACTGTTGGTTTCACGAGGCTGAACCATGAACGGGGTTGGAGTGGACAACATGCTGGTAGTAGAATGATGGTGAGACAGATCAGTAGACAGAGTGAGTGACATTATCATACTGAGAGGAGCAGACAGTAGAGGAGTAACCAATGACAATGTGGTGTAACAGTCACAGCCACAACCACAGTGTCATTAGTCTGTCTGTACCCCCATTGGTGCTGCCCAAGTGTCTCATCTCAGCCCTCTGTAGTGACAATATGAGTGTCAATAGTAGTGTGGGAGCAGCTGAACAGACCATTATACAAACACAAATAGCTCAACAAGCATTTTGTGTCTATACAAGCACAGCCAACACGTCACCCACCACCCCACATTGTAACAGAATCAATGACTGTAGTGACTGTAGTGAGTAGTAAGCAGACAGTCAATATAGCAGTAACGATACCATATCATACCATACACAGTCGTGTTGCCTCGCTTGCCACATTGCCACTGTCATTCGCCACACCACCTCTTCACACTGCTCTCATCATGTTCTCCTGACTCCGCCTCTTTACTGTCTCCAGAATGTCGTGTTGGACGTGTCGTGTCATATTGTCGTAAAGTCGTATCTTGAGACGTGTCCAACTCGTGTCATCTTCACACAGCGTACCCCTCTGTCATACTCACTTACTCTCGGTTCACTGTCGTCTGGTTGTCGAGTTACAACCTCTTGTGCATCGCGCAAGCTAACTACGCTGTCAGGGGCTGCACTGGGAAGGAACAGCATGCAGGTGAGGGAGGTGGAATTATGGAAAAAAAGCCGGGAAAAAGGCACAAATTTAACGGGGGAAAGCTGGATATGTACACAAAAACACCAATAAATAAATACCCCTTTATTTCCATACAATTTTACCCACTCTGAGCACCACTTCAACTGCCTCCATTCTCAGGCACCTCAGTCACTCATGTGTCAGGTTAGCCTAAAAGGCAAACTAAGCAATCATAACAGCGTCTAATAATATCTTGATGAGACTCTCCACTACAAACATGAACCACTATACTGCCAACTCCACAAGTACACAATAAGCAAAGCGCTCTTTTTGTATCGTACACAGACAGATCACACCACCTACACTACACACACACTCGTCACTCAGGGTCCTCGGAATTTTAATTCTATCAGCAACCTCGACCGTCTTAGAAACCTCTTATGAATGCATGCGATTAGCAAGTATAAAACTGCGTATCAGAAGTTTCACCTTGCTCAGATCATACAGAGCAGATGATTGCTGTTTCACCTTGAAACACCTCTTGACGCGAAAATACACACTGAAGCTTACGTACACCAGATCAGATAACACATATATCAGTACAACCCCAAATCTAGTTAGCCTGTGCTGAACGAAATATTCCCCCCACAGAAACAAGACCCATCTCATTAAACGCGGGAGATCAAGGGGAGCATTTTGACACCCTAAAAGCCTCTACTGAATTGCTTTTTGCCTCAGTATTACCGTTAGCCACTTTACGCACACTAAAACCGATAAGGCGTCACGTGATGCAGTTATTTTGGGGTCCACTTCAAACTCTATTTTGCACCGTTATTCATGGATAAAAATTGACTAAATGAAGGCCCGAGTATATGTCTCACACACAGTCAATAGCCACTAGAAGAAGAGAAAAATCCCAAACACGGATTACATAATACACATCACGTGACGTCGGCATATCCTGACTAATCCGCTCTTCCGCATACCATCACTAATCAAAAAAACGCCGAAAGTTTGCCGGTCCGGTTTTTATCTTTTTCCAACGGCGGAGTGTAATCAGATATGGGGATAACGAGAACGTGCGAAAAGCATTTTCTGGCTGAAACGCGTTTTTATATATCGCGTTTGTCACGTGACCACCTCATTATTACCAATCAATATTACTAATCTTCTACAAATCGCAAAACGGAGTTCTGTCAGCCGAGGTTGAAGTAACAGTTGCATGCATTACCCCAGATGAGAGTGCAGCAAGTAGAAGAGTTGTATGGTGTTTGATTGGGTGGCGAGAATTGGTTGAGTGAATTAAGTCACGTGATAGAAAGATACTGTAGAGTCACGTGAATAAATCACTGCGTACAAAACTCCTTATCTACTACTCCCACTATTTCACAACTACAACCTCCCACTCCACGTGATTACCCCGCTATTAACCCAACTGAGTTTATTTCAGATCATAAAATAAAAGGACAAGCCGGATCTTTACACTACACCACACACAACAACAACATGGAACCCTTCAAACTAGCACCTACTCCCTCCACACTCCCCGAGTACTTTGCTTTCAACGAGTTCACTCCCAAGAACCCCGAACCGGGTATCAGATACTTCCACTCCATCATCAAGCCATGGAGACCGTTTTCTTCTCCTGGTACTTTTGGAGGCTTCTGTTTGAGTCAGGGAGCTCTCTGTGCTGCTTACACGTGTCCTCCCGGCTTTGTGGTCCATAACCAGCACTCTTATTTCCTTCTTCCGGGACGTTGGGACGTTCCTTTCCTCTGGAGAGTGGAATCCGTGCGAGATGGACGGTCCTATTGTACTCGAGAGGTCAAGGCGTACCAGCCTGATCTCGGGTTCGAGTTCCCGGACTCGCCTCTTCAGCAGCCTTCTGATTTCGACTTTTCCGACCCCGCCAACAAAAAGTGGCTTGCTTACACCGCTCATTCGTCTATCAAGCTGCCCCACAAAGACACAATGTTCCATGAGAAGAAGCTCCGAAGCGAGTTTTTCGAAAAGAACGTGCCTGGAGGAGCTTCTGGACACGATCTAGCCCCCGATATCGATATTCCCATGTGGGTGGACTGGTCCAAGGACCCCGTTAACGGCTACCACCTGGAACCTCACCCGATAGAAATGCGAAAGGTGGATATGGACAAGGTGCTTCCTGAAGTTAACAAGGGCAAGGATATCGCCGAGAGACGTCAGCTGTACTTCTTCCGAGTGCCTGAAAAGCTCCCTGATGATATGAACTACCATGTTGCTGCAATGCTCTATCTGTCGGACAGAAACTCGCTCTTCACTTGCATGAACATGCGAGACAAGGTGCCTACTCTGGCTCGTCTGGCGTCTCTGGATCACCAGTTCACCATGCACGATATGCACTCTCGAGTAGATGGAGCTTGGATGCCTATGGAGACTTGGACTGATTGGGCAGGAGATTGCAGAGCTCAGTACCAGGGACGACTGTTTACAGGCGAGGGAAAGCTGGTGTGCACGTTTATGCAGGATGGACTGATCCGAACACTTGAAGATGATGCAGAGGAGAAGGAGGAGAAGGAGGACGACAAGGCGGATAACACGACAAGACAGGTGCCCAGACGGAAGAAGAGAACCCCAGCACAGAAGATGTTTTTGAAGTTCAAGGCGGTGCTCTAGACGTACGAATGCGAAGCATGAGTACGTCTTTAGCTTGCTCTTGAGATAACTGGTCAAGCCACAGTTGTAATTATGAATACTATAGATAACATGTTAAACCCTAGATTTATAGTGCTAGTGTGGTAGATTGTAGGGCTGTATCAAGTGTCTCGTTGTGATGGTGTTGTGCTATTTTTTGACTATTTTTTGTGATTTTTCAATTTAATTCACCTAAAATTCAAATTATTTGCTGCTTCTTAATTTAAGGTATTTCAGTACCGGTAGCAACAATGTTCTATCTTCATGCTCTTTGATATATCACCCTCTCTCCAACTGTGTAGTATCTTTTACTAATCGTAGTGATGCTGACGCATCACTCCGCTTACTCATCACGCTTAGTCATCCCATCTAAGTTCTCCACTTCCCTAAACATTGCTGTCCCAAAAAGGCAACCCGACTCACAAGCGGGGAGTGAAAAATTGGACAAAGACGGGCACCAGTGAAATGACGTAATGTGGACAAAAACTCGAAACCCGTTTTTTTTACCGAAACGAGAAAAGACCGTTCCACAGAATCGATCCGGTATACGTATACGCTGCATCTCTGTGGAATATTATTCAGTCGTGTTGATGCATGTTGATACCTTACCCTGGAGAGAGTGTGATGTGGAAGGGTGTGATTTGGCTGTCTAGAACCAAAATATTGTATTACTAATATCCTTAAACGTGATATTCGACTTGATATTCGACTTTTGTTTTTTCTTTTTCTTCATTTTTATCTGATTTGTCTCCCTGATCCCATCTCTTCAGCGCCTCGCTCTCGTCTGAAACTTTGTGCATGCACTCTAAATTTTTTTTCGAGATAGCATCTTTTTTCCGACTCTTTACACACCACGCGAAAAATGTCTGATCAGGTCGAAAAGGTTGTGGAGAAGGTGGCCGAGGTTGCCGAGGCTGTTGTTGGCGAGGGCGTTAAGCAGGCTCTTGTTGACGGAGTGGAGAGCGCTGTTGATGCCGTTGCTGAGGCTGTGGAGGCTCCTGTCGCCAAGGAGCTTGAGCAGGTCTCCGACAAGAAGGAGGAGCCTGTTGAGGAGAAGAAGGAGGAGGCTTCCGAGAAGAAGGAGGAGGAGAAGCCCGTTGAGAAGGAGGAGAAGCCCGCTGCTCCCAAGGAGCCCCTCACTGATGCTGAGGCTCCTATTCTGAAGCAGGTTGAGTTTTACTTTTCCGACACCAACCTGCCCACCGACAAGTTCCTGTGGAAGGCCGTCCACTCCAACGACGGCTGGGTTCCCATTCACACCATTGCCAGCTTCAAGCGAATGCAGCAGTTTGCCGACACCGAGGCCGAGGATCCTCTGGCCGTGATTGTCTCTGCTCTGCGAAAGTCTCCTACTCTGCTGGAGGTTTCCGAGGACGGCACCAAGGTCAAGCGAACCAAGCAGCTTCAGGCTCCCGATGACAAGTCCAAGGACGAGGCCAACGCCCGAACCGTGTACGCCAAGGGATTCCTTCCCGAGGATAAGGTGCCTACCAAGGACACCCCCGCTTCTGAGCTTGGTGCCCCTCTGACCCGAGAGGAGGAGCTGGCTCTGCAGATTGAGATCGAGCAGTTCTTTGAGAGCCACGGCAAGCTGGTGCAGGTGCGTCTGCGACGTCGAGCCGAGCAGCAGAACCGGTTCAAGGGCTCTGTTTTCGTCGAGTTCGAGAAGCTCGAGGACGCTACCGCCTTCCTGGCTCTGGACCCCAAGCCCATTTTCCAGGAGCGAGAGCTCAAGACCATGTCCAAGCCTGCTTACTGCGACATGAAGCGAGCCGAGCTGGGCTTCACTGACGGAGCTAACGGCAAGCGAGGACCCCGAAAGTTCAACGGCTTCAAGGACTCCGAGTCCCGAAAGCGAGGAAACGACGATGAGGACAATGGCGACTTCAAGCGACAGCGAGGCAACCCCCGACGAGGTCGTGGAGGTCGAGGACGAGGACGAGGTGGACGAGGCCGAGGAGGACGAGATTAGTGTATTATAGATAATAGATGAAGACGTACGTACTATTTGAGGTAGGTGGGTGATGTGAGTGTACTGTACAAGTAGTTGATTGATGCTAGAGTGACGTTGTACAGTGTTGTCTTGTTAGCTAGAATGTCTACAGGCTCCCTACTGGTACAAAGCAACCAACAGTTTCTAGGGATGACAATATGAAGCAAGTACCATGTATTAAATGCCTGTTTTCTCTAGGAAAAGTTGAAGGTATATTTGTCCCTATTTATTTGGTAATTTTTCACATTTTTCAGTCTCCCAAAAATAAGGTGTTCTGTTTAGTTAAGATATAGAGGAGCCAAATTTCATATGAGCATCACTGAGAGGTGTATCAAAGGACTATACACAATAAAACTGCATGAATATACCCAAAAGCACCATCCAGTCATCTGTATACCACAGCTTGTTCAAATCTTTTATATCCCCTTAGTTACCCTCCTATCCATCTACTTACACTCAACTACAGTGCTTCTTTTTGGCACCTCCTCCCAAACCTAAACCTCAACGCGTCGCGAAAAAGTGTTAATTACTCTTCATACACCACACCATGACGCTCAGTGAAAAGTTTGGCGCGGCCTATGACGACCATGAGGAAGTGCGCAAAGAGTGTGCCAACATCATGTCTATCTTCAATCTCTCGGAGGAAGATCTGTTCATCAAGTGGGAGTGTTTTGCCATCAACACCAATGGTGATGGTAAGACAGACTTGAACTCGACCAATCTCGTCCAGCTCAAGGCGTACCTTCTCAAGGAGATTGAAAAGGCCAAAAAGGCGAAAACGACAACCCCCAGACCGAAAATCAGACGAAACAGAGACGGATCTTCGGACGTGGATCTGTTTGACCAGCTGACCAACTCTGGTCTGAAAGGAGCCAAACGACAGGCTGAAAACGACCAGACCCCGGTGAAAAAGCGTCCTTCTAACGGCATTCAGACCATGTCGCCTCCAGTGTCGGTTACACCTATCAGATCGGCTTCTACACCTACACCTACTTCAGCTTACTCTTCGCGAACCGGATCAGGAACCGTTCTCGAGACTCTGAACGCGTCAATTCCTCTCAATCCGGGTAAGGCTGTGGATACAGAGATAAAGGTAGCTGATCACGTGCAGCAGGCAAAGTACAGATACAAAACCATGTACCAGAAGGTCTCTGAGGCGTCTGAAACGCTGGACGAGCAGATCGAACAGTACATGGACTGGTGTGTCCAGAGCAAGCTGGTGGAGTCCAATGCTCACTTCAAGAACCCTTCTCTGAGTGACCAGAACTCCATTGTGTGTGCAGGAAGAATCGTACTGGATGCTCCTGATACTGTGCGGTTGACAGACGCTTCTATTCTGCTGGAGACTCCCAGAAGTCGAGGAGGTGCTCTACGAGTCAAGTTGAACGTTTCTTTGCTTCCTTCTGTGTCTTTGATTCCTGGACAGTTGGTTGCTCTCAAAGGAGTCAACTCCAGTGGACGAGAACTGGTTGTTGAAGAAATCCTCACTTTGGCTCCTCCAAACTTCAGACAAGTGGACAGTGTGCCTGAAACCCCCTCTCTGACCCAAATCATCGCTGCTGGACCCTTCACCACCTCCAAAGATCTCGATTTCCAGCCTCTCAAGGACCTTTTGGCTCAACCAGCAGACTCTTTCATCCTGTTGGGACCCTTCATCGACTCGGTTCATCCTCTAGTGGCTACTGGAGGCTTCTCGGTGCCTGGTAAACCCGTGGCTACTGTCGAAGATCTCTTCAGACACAAGATTACACCACTTTTGAACGCTTGCACGGCTCAAGTCGTGCTCATTCCATCTACTAGAGACTCTGTTTCGGCCCATCTGGCCTTCCCACAGCCCGCCCTGAACCGAAAAGCGCTCAATCTCAATAAAAACATCACGTGCCGAACTAACCCGGCCCAGTTCTCCATCAACGAACTCATGTTTGCTACTGCCAACTGCGATATCGTACGAGGAGTGGCTCAGACTGAACTGAACAAGGGATCAGCGGAGGATTTCATGTCACGTGCAGGAAGATATGTGGTCGAACAACGATCTCTGTACCCTCTGTTACCCGGTCCGTTTGCAAAACAGCCTGGAGTGGTTGACGAAAACCAAACACTGACTTATCATCATCTGGATAAGGCGTATCTGGGTTTGTGTGACTTTGTTGACGTGTCTCCAGACGTGATCATCATGCCATCGCACATGCAGGCGTTTGTCCGAGTCGTCAGCTCCGTTGTCATTATCAATCCTAGTTACTTGACCAAGATTGACTCTGGAGGAACCTATGCTCAGTTGACTACTTTGCCTTATGAAGGAGGCGATGCAAAGGCCTGGGAGAGAGTGAGAGTGGACATTAAGAAGATTTAACGGAGGACAGTATAGATAATAATAAATACATTCAATAGCACATATTTGTTGACTTTTGTTAGGTTGGTATAGTTTAGTTGGGCGTTTTGTTGAGATTAACCTTAAGTCAAAAAAGCGTTTCCTAGGCAACGCAAATAACGAGCCGCACGTTTGAGGGTGCGGTTCTGGGTGGTCTAGACTAGGACCATAGATGGAGCTGTCGAGCTTCTGGATATATTAATGTAATACCAAATACCAGGAGAACCCTATGGTAAAGTCAGTTTCTGCTTTTAATTATTTTTGAAGGAGTTGGGTGGTTTTAAAGAATGTGATATTGGGGTCTGAGACATACGAGAAACAGAGTGTATAGATGCCCTATAAATTGAGATGGATAGTGTAGAATTGCAAATAGAAACACTCAATTGATACTTGGGACGTGTAAATGATCGGACAATTGCTACATATCTTGACTGAGATACTCTCACAACTTATTTCTACTGAGACACTGTAAGACACGCGACTATATTATATGTCTGCAATCGAGAACAGGCTATAGCTCCGAAAGGGGCAAAAATCATATGAGGTTTAACATACGATATTATACAAGTCAATTGTACAAGTCAATTGCTTCTACAGTCTACAATACGGCACAGGTTTAGTCAAAACATAAATTAATCATGAGGGGGTATAAAGAATCGCTGGGTTAGGTCGCTTAGATGAGGAGAGCGGCAGCGGCAACACCGAGAGCAGCGGCGGAGACACCGAAAGAGGCGGCACCGTTGGCCTGCTCAGGGGTGGCAGGGGGAGCGGAAGGAGGAGCCTGGACCTGGCCGTCACCGATCTGAGAGACAACGGGGCCAGCGGTGGGCTTGGCAGCGGAGGTCAGAGGGGTGGTGGCAGCGGGGGCCTCAGTGGTAGCAGCAGCGGCCTCAGAAGAGGGAGCGGCAGCAGAGGACTTGGGCTCCTCGGAAGATCCGGCAGCGGCAATGGCGTAAGCACCGAAGGGGACACCGTCAGTCTCGCACTTGGCGTTGGTCTCGACAGTGAAACCAGAGTCGGCGGGGCAGCCGGCCCAAGAGAAGTCGGGGACAGTCACGTAACCCTTCTCGAGAGTGACACCGGGGGTACCCTTACCGTCCTCGGCGACCTTGGCGACACCGGAGGAGAAGTCGATGGGCTTGTCACCAGCGTACAGAACACCGTCCTTGATGGTGAAGGAGGTGTCGGAGTTGCCTCCAATGTGAAGAGAGTCGCCAGAGAGACCAACAGTAGAGAGGTGGACGGCAGAGGCGGATCGCAGAGACATGATACCGAAGGGCTTGGAGCCGTCAGTGACGACATCGAGGGCGGCGGCAGCGGCAGCGAAGAGGAGAGTGGTGGCGAACTTCATTTTGTGTTGTGTGTGTTTGATGTTTGTATGATCTTGATTTCGAGGGGGGAAGGGGGGCTTTATATATTTAGAGATTTGGAAAATAAGGTCGTTGCATTCCCTCTGTCAAAGATGTCAGCGATTTAGAGTCAGAGAGCCATCTCTCATGTCTGCATGCAAGGCTATTTTAGGTGTACCGGTTGGGGAAACATGGGTGTTGGTGGTGTCGTAGTATGAGTGAGCGTATTAGTTGCTGTGGTTACGTTGGTGTTATTGTGCTACAAGTGGGATATTTTTCACTGTACAGTGTTCCTCGACAGGTCCACGCGACCCATCAACTCCAATCAAGCAACTGGGTCAGCATATCGTCAATGCAATATCATGCGATGAACAAAAATAGGCTTTCAGAGGGTGAAGTCTCCCCACAGAAACAAACAAGTGAGACATGAAACAGACGCAAACAGTCCAATGGGAACATTCACATAAAACGCCATTGTCGTGTCAGGCACACGTAAGATACGGCCCGGATTTACGCCGTAACATATACACGCCCATGATCTCTCTTTGTTTCCTCAGCTTCTCCACCCTTCTCTCAAACCCAATCCTTTCGGAGTTCGGAAAGATCAACAACAAAAACGTAGATTTTAGAGGTCGCTTTTAGAGTGCCCGTTTGGGTCTTGTTTGAGCTTTTTCGTCTGCCCTGCTTTTTAAACTTTGAGGTGAAAAATCAAACAAAGAATTCCCAACACCCGATAACAATATTCAATGGTGTGTATTATTCATCTCCTCTGACTCGGACGGCTGTCTACACGCGTCTGTGGACTTGTGTACCTGGAAACTAACTTTTGCTGCCACGGCAACGCATGTGGCATGACGTAAAAGGCGTTTTGCTTCCCAAAAAGGACCAGGGTGCGTTTCAGCGGTACAGGGTGTCAGATGATGAAAAAAGTGACGTCATAGGCAGACAAGAAAAAAACCCGGCACTTTTACGGTTGACGTAGGGTTACCCTTTCAGATTAAGTGGGTGATCAATATTTTTCACCTTAATTACGATCCGCTAGACCATCTATTTTTACACTCACGTTTGACACATTCTTGGCTTGTTGTGACGTGATGTTTTTGTCTTGTTGTGCTGTTGTTGTTTTTCGCTCACCTGAACCTCCATTCCACATTGTTCCTTCGTTAACCCCCACGCATGCGTTTTGTTTTCATTTTGGAGTCCGCGTCTGCTTCTGGCATGTTGGTTTGTGAGGTTTTGTCAGCTTCACGCACGGCTATTACCTGCCAGAAAAAGTCTTAGCGTCGAAACTTCCCCTTGAGTTAGCCTTTCGTATATATATTTAGAACCTCCAAAAGTCTTAGCTCGAAGTGACATGACGTAACTCCACGGCCACCACGGAGCTGCTGTATGTCCGAGTAAACATGCTGTATCTTGATAGATCCAAACAGAAACGCGTGGCGAGGCGTGTACACAGTACTGTAGTGCATCTCACGCAGGTATGTCGGCTTTACAGAAAAGCCGTTGTCCGTTTTCTGAGCAGTATCAAAAAGTCTATGTTTGAAACGAGTGAAATCTTGAAATTTTGTTATGGCAAGGGTGTGTCAAATTGGACGAATAGCACTGTTGCGAGCGTGTGTCGTTCTTACTATCTCATTCGTATGGATTTAGCAGCCATAGTGCTGAAACTAGCCCATAGCTTTCTCTCAACAAATGTCACCAAGTAAACAATCATATGGTCAGAGAAAAAGATTTCAGCTCCTGAAACGCTACGAGCTGTGTAAGATATGTTGAATATATGACAACCCGTTAACGACTTAGCTATCACGTCCCTAGAGTCTCCTTAGGGAGAGATACTCCAGAGAGTCTGTAGTGAACATCCTAGTCAGAGAGCATGACAGAGCACACCGACAAACACGGTCAAATCCTCTACAGTATTTACAGTGGTAACCAATGAGTCACAATACCGGTACTACAGTAGCTACTCAGTATTACTGTACCGCACTTCTAAGCATACTGTCAGGGTAAAACAACACATTCCGAAGTGTTATTAACAAAGGTGAAGATGGATATAGATTCAATTGATCGGTTTCATTCCAGCAACGTTTTAAAAAATATAAAACCTCATGTTTTTCCCTCATTTTTAAGAGACTAAAGTTTTGTGATATCTTGATTTTTGGCTGTTCATCGACAAAATCGCATGTGGTGGACAAAAGGTTGACGAGTTTCGGTTCCCCACGTTGTAGCATTCCGCTGGAAGAACAATACGCTTTATTTCACCTCGCTACGGTCTCTCCTCGTGGATATACTCAAGTAAGATCATATCAAGCAATATCTGCAATACAGAACAGTGTCCAAACATGTGAAAGACATGGCACAAGAGCGTGAAAATTGACCAACAGTATATTGTGATGTCGAATAACAACCTCAACTGGTAATATTTCAATTTTTAAAACCTTTGTGTTTTTTTTTCAGATTCTTTTTTGCCTTTTTTTTCAGGGTCACAAAAAACAAGGATTAGCGCAAAACAACATATCCTGAAGTGTTATTAGCAGAGGTGAAGATGTATATAGAATCAATTGATCGGTTTGATTCACCTGACGCTTTTAAAAAGATCAAATGAGAGGTTTTTACCCCTGTTTCATGGATCTAAAGTTTTCTGAAATGTTGATTTTTGGCTGTTTTTTGACAAAACCTCATGTGGTCCCCCCCACGAGGAAAAAAGTGGTGCTTTTTGAGAAAAAAACAACATTTTTATTTTGGTCTGTAACCAGTTTCCCATGTTGTAGTGTGGTTCTGGAAGTACAATGCCCTTTGTTTCACCTCACTACAGTCTCTTCTTGTGGTGATACGATCATATCAAGAAAGGGTGCATAATCTCTGCAATACAAAACACTCCAAACAGGTGAAAGACGTGGCACAAGAGCGTAAAAATTGACCTACGATATATTGTGATGTCGGAGAACAACCCCAGCTAATAATATCGCAATTTAAAAGAACTTTGTGTTTTTTTTTCAGTTTTTTTTTTCAGTTTTTTTTCAGTGTCAAAAAAAACCAGGATTAGTGCGAAACAGCACATCCCGGAGTGGTATTGACAAATTTGAAGACGATTGTAGAATCAATTGATCGTTTTGATTCAGGCAACAGTTTAAAAAATACAAATTCTCCTGTTTTTAGCCCAGTTTCATGGGTCTAAAGTTTTGTGAAATCTTGATTTTTGGCTGTTTTTTGACAAAATCGCATGTGGTCCCCCCCACAAGCCGAAAATCGGACTTTTTTGAGAAAAAAACAACAAAAAAAAATTGGCCTTTCTTTCAGTTTCCCACGTTGTAGCACGCCTCTAGAAGTACAATGCACTTTGTTTCACCTCGCTAAGGTCTCTCCTCGTGGTGATACTCAAGTATGACCATATCAAGCAATGGTGCATAATATATGCACTACACAACAGATATCTGCAACACAAAACAGTGTCCAAACAGGCCATAGACGTGCCTCGAGAACGTGAAACTTGACCTGCAGTATATTGTGATGTCGAAGAACAACCTCAGCTATTTATATCGCAATTTAAAAGAACTTTGTGTTTTTTTTTCAGATTTTTTTTTCAGATTTTTTTCAGTGTCAAAAAAAACAAGGATTAGTGCGAAACAGCACATCGCGAAGGGGTAATTACAAAGGTGAAGATGGACATGGAATCAATTGATAGTATCAATTCAGGTAACGTTTTAAAAAACATGAAAAAACGAGTTTTTACCCTAGTTTTATGGGTCTAAAGTTTTGTGAAATCTTGATTTTTGGCTGATTTTTGACAAAATCGCATGTGGTCCCCCCCATGAGGCAAAAAGTGGATGTTTTCTGAGGAAAAAAAAAATCTGTAAAATATTATCGTCTGTAATTCAAAATACATAGCTCCCCACATTGTAGCATACCTTTACAAGTACAATGCGCTTTGTTTCACCCTGTTACGGTCTCTCCATGTGGTGTTGCCGGTGCTCAATCATGACAAGCCTTTTTGAACATGAACACTGATCAAAGGTACAAGTTGGTACTAACAAGGTGTTTACAAGAAGTCTTACGGCACTACACTCATTCTGGTTTAGTTGTCATCATTAAATACATTAAATAATCTCTAGCTATTGGAGAATCAGAGAAATTAGAGAAGGAAGACCATGGCACCGGCCACAGCGGCGGCCACAGAGACACCAACGGAAGCAGCGCCGTTAGCCTGGGCGGGAACAGAGCCCTGGGGAGACTGGGGCTGCTGGGGAACAGTGGTGGGCTGCACGGGAGCACCGGGCTGCTGAGGCTGGACAGGAGCACCAGGCTGCTGAGGAGCGGGAGCAGGAGAACCGGGCTGAGCGGGCTGCTGAGGAGTAGATCCGGTTCCGGGAGTGCCGGGGGTGGATCCAGTTCCGGGAGCAACGGGCTGGATGGGCTGGACGGCGGGAGAAGACTGCTGGGGAGTCTGAGGCTGTCCAGGAACCACAGGAGCGGGCTGCTGGGGAGTAGGCTGCTGGGGAGTAGGCTGCTGGGGCTGACCAGGCTGCTGGGGCTGCTGAGGCTGAGAAGGCTGCTCAGGAGTAGGCTGCTGGGGAGTGGGCTTAGGTCCAGGTCCAGCAGTAGGCTGAGGCTGAGGCACAACAGGCACAATAGGCTGAGACTGGACGGGGGTGTGGATGGGGTTGGGTCCAGGCTTGGGCACCACAGGAGCAATAGGCTGAGTGGGAGCGGGAGCAGGGGTGTTGGTATCACAAGGAACCGTCAGAGTAACGGTAACTCCCTCCACGACAGTCTGGATCTGGGTGATAGGAGCGTCAGTGGGCACTCGGGTGGTCAGGGTGACGGTAGGAGTCACACACTTGTCCTGATCACACTTGGTGACAGTCTGAGTGAGAGTCTGGGTGGTGTAAGACACGGTCTCAGACTTGGGGGGCACAACAACAGTCTTGGTAGGCTGAGGACCAGGTCCCTGGGAAGTAGGCTGAGGTCCGGGACCCTGAGAAGTGGGCTGAGGACCAGGTCCCTGGGAAGTGGGCTGAGGAACACCGGTAGTATCGCAAGGAACAGTGATGGTAACGGTGACACCCTCGACAACAGTCTTGATGGTGGTGGTGGCAGGGTTAGTGGGCACCACGGTGGTCAGAGTGATGGTGGGGGTGATACACTTGTCCTGGTCACAGTGGGTGACAGTCTGGGTGACGGTGGAGGTGATGGACTCGACAGAAGTGACGGTCACATCGGGAATCACAGCTCCAGAGGAGACAGGAGCAGCTGAGGAGGCAGCTGAGGAGACAGGAGCAGTCACAGAGGCCTCAGAGGAGACAGGCAGCTCAGTGGAGACAGGAACCTGAGAAGAGACAGGGACCTGAGAAGAGATGGGGGCCTCAGAGGACAGGTTTCCAGAGGAAATGGGCACTGAAGACAGAGGAGCCGAGGAGATGGGAATCTCGGAGGAGATAGGCAGCTCGGAAGAAACGGGAGCAGAAGAAACGGGAGCTGAAGAAGCAGCCGAAGAGGCAGGAGTGCTGGAGACAGGAGCCGAAGACACAGGAGTGCTAGAGACAGGAGCCTCAGAAGAAGCAGCTGAAGACACAGGAGCACTGGAAACAGGAGCACTGGAAACAGGAGCACTGGAAACAGGAGCCTCGGAAGAAGCAGGAGTGCTCGAGACGGGAGCAGAAGAGGCCTCGGATGAGACGGGAGTGCTAGACACGGGTGCAGAGGACACAGGAGTGCTAGAAGGAGCCTCGGAAGACACGGGTGCGGAAGACACAGGTGCGGAAGAGACGGGAGTGCTAGAAGCCTCAGTGCTAGAAGGAGCAGCAGAGCTGGAAGGAGCAGCAGAAGAGCTGGCCTCAGTGGTAGAAGCAGGAGCCGAAGAGGAGGCAGGAGCTGAAGAAGCGACCTGGGCAAAGATTCCCAGATCGGTCAAGAGCTTGGACACAGCAGCCACTCCATCATTGACTGCGCTCTGGACATGAGCGTCAGTGGTCAGGGGCTTGACGTTATTGGTGAACAGCGTGTAGTACAGGTCATCCAGGCTTCGCACGTTGCTGATGGCCTGCTGCACATCGTAATGAGGCAGGTACTCGGAAATCAGAGATCGTGCGGTAGTGAAGTCAGGAGAAGCCTCATAAGCCGAGATTCGAGACAGAGCGGTGGTGACGAAAGGAGGGAAGTCGTCAGTGTTGAAACCAACCAGAATGGTGTTTCCAACATCAGCCAGGATGTTGTAAATGTTCGAGTTGGAAGCAATGTACTTGATGAGCTGGTCGACCTCGGACTTGGCCTGAGCGTCGTTGATCTGCGAGTTGTGGGCAGAAATGACACCGTCGGAGAAGCCGTTGATGGCGTTGTCAGCAACCACATTGTCTTGGGCAGCAGCTCGGTGCAGGGCAGCCGCCAGGAAAACGAGTGTAGAGGGTTTCATTAGGTGAATAGCGAGCGGTGGGTTGATTATAGAGACCTGCCCCGCCTTAAGTACCGGGACGATATACCACACGGCATTAAAACGAAAAACCACAGAATAGAGTGTGCCAACGAAGTTAACCAGGTGAAAACTGAAACCAAAACCTACATGGTGGGGGTTTTTAATAGTTGGTTGGTGTGTGGTAGTTGAATCCCAAGTATCATCATTTGTAGGAGGTTGTAGTTTAATGTTGTAGAGAGATCATTGTATCTTGATACTCATCTTGTCCACTTCGTATTCTCCGTTGATCCCATCACCTGCAATGAAAATCCGTCGATCTCCCTCACTTCCATCTCTTCCGCCACTTTCGTTTTTCTTTTTTCGTTTATTTTTTCTTAGCACGCCTCTTCACCATCCTGTAGGTTGGCATGGGGTTGGTGCATGATTGGAGTCATTGGCATGATCGACACAGCTTTATTTTCCCCACAGGCAAAAGTCAAAAAAAAATCGCACCCAAAAACAGCACTAACCACGCACTATATTAGTCAGACAGCCTTGCAACGGTTTTTAAGCGGTGGCTGAAAGAACAATTACAAGTTTCTCAGGTCTATTGTGTTATAGTTGTCTCATTACCCTCGTCATATCGTCGTCACCTCGTTATATGGAGCAGCACTCTATTACTTTAATCTCGTCTAACTTTGCAACACCCTTGTTGGCTACAGGGGAGGCAGGGTGGTGTAGACATACGAGTGTGAGCAAATAGTAGAGCAAGGGAAACGGGATTTGAAGGCCGTAGAACGTAGTATACGGTCGTCGCAATTGCACAGTTGCTCTGAAATTTTATTTCCGATATTTCAACCCGTTCCATGAGGTTTTTCATTTCACCCACCCCGCACAGAGCCTGTCATGTTCTGCAGCATATGTCCGGCTTCCAAAGCAGACTAATGGAACTTTATGGAGCGGAAAAGCGGGGCCTTGGTGGGCGCATTAGTGGACGAAAGAACGATTTTTTGGTACTGGGATGATGCTACGGACGAGGAGATTCCGAATTCATGTTCGGTTTACCTCTGGCTGTATTTTCCGGCTTCAAAACAGCCTCGCTCTGTCTCACCTCGTAATACCGCAAACTCTTTCTCTATGTATCGCCTGTCGCCTACCGTTGAGACTCTTTTGGGGTTGCGGCGTTTCTTTGTCTCACTCACTAATTACTACACTCGTATCCATGGTTGCTAATCCTGCATGACCCTATGCATGTTTGTCGGAGGTTGTAATTGCGGAATAGCGGAATAGCGGAATGCTACGTAGGTGGAGTGTGTGTTTGTGCTTGTTTTTGAATCTGTGTTTCTGTTTATGTTTGTGTCTACAGATAGGCATTTCTTTTTACCCCTACCTCTCTTTAAGACTGTTTGGGTCTCTCCGTACTCGAAGACATTACACTTCCGCGATACAGTCTCAGCTGAAAGCTCTTTTTTCATACCCCTCCATTCCCATACAGTAGGGTCCCCTGTTTGGATCCTGAAGAGGAAGTCCATAAAGAGCCGAAATATTAATAATACGATTGAGTACAAACACAATATCATTATCATGACATCATCAAATGTATATAACCGTTGATCAGCAGATCTTCAGATCGACACCCGGAATTTTATCTCCGAAAGCTGTCATACAAAACATATCCTGTTTATACGAACACAAGGCTTGTACTGCTACCGTTAGATTAACCGTGTATGTTTTCGTGTGTGGAAAGGAGAGTGGGGTGATGCACGGAAAAGACAACATGACAAAACACCATATCCCGTGAGACACTTATGTTCAATAGGCACCCTGTGGAACGTACATCCCTGAGAGTCTAGACCGGGTATGTGCTGTAGCGACTATACAGACACATTCCGACGTGAGTCTTAGACATGTGACAATGTCCAGAAGAGTCCTTGCTTCGTATTTAGAGCTGAGATAGAGCGAGTATACGCTGCAGGAGGGTGTGTGTACAGGTGTGACTGCCGAGGTATGTTAGCAATGTAGCTACCTGGTACTTATTTGGGGATATTTGATTGTTTAGAAAGTGATATAGCTTTGCAAATGGCTTGATGTTGGTGTTCTTGGGTGCCACAGTGTTGTTAGATGTTGCTGAGTAGCATGCCTGATTTAGTTGACTGAAACAAGGTTCTTTCCATTAAGTCTAACTGAGAGATAATGCTAGAGTCACGAGCCATACAAACTGCACCTGGTACAGTTCATACTGTATTTGCATATTTTTCGTGCCATATATTTATGTAACAACTCGTTTTCTCGACCTTGTTTCCTCCACCCCCTAATCCGGTGGGTCTATAGGTCTTGGCAGAAGTACCTATTGCAACATCACATCATAGAAGGCTTTGTATGAACTTGTGAAACCCCTATTTACCTGATTCCACCTTGACCCAGCCCGACTTGGAGATGCAAGACTGGCGCTGCGCATATAATCAGACATGTTGCTTGTTTGATGTACAAAGGCCAGGTAACCGAAATCACATAAATAGACGAAAATACAGCACCCCTTTGTTCTATAACACTCAACTAAACCCAACTACTTCTACTTACACCCATTTTGTTCATGCTATACTATATACAAACTACCCATTATTGTAGTGTTTTTTCTCCTCCTCCTCCTCCTCCTCTTCCTCCACAACCTCCTCCTCAATATTCTCCTCTCCTTCAACACCCCTCACCAACACCTCCAGAAACTTGAATTGTTCTCTAACTGCCTCTTTATGTCTGACATCTATCAGCTCCTTGAGTTGTTCCAGAACCGGTGTCAAACCAGTTCCATACTGGTACTCTGTCAAACACGCCAAAGCCTTGTACGTCTGGTCTGCTCTGATTCCGTTGGCTCTCATCTGTCTGATCAATCTACGGATCTCAGAAACGCTTCCTAGACGAGCATGACACTCAGCCAAAAGAGCATACGCCATGGGGAGCTCAATGGTGGTTCTGGTGAGCAATTCACGTGCGTCAGCAAACAAGCCATGTTCAACCATGTGTTTGGCTATAGCCACCCATTCGTAGCCGCTTCTAGTTTTATAGCTTGGAGATCCCTGAACACCACTCTCTCTCTTGGGCAGCGATTTGACAAACTGGTGGAGGTACTTGTCCAAGATGGCTTTGGCTGTTGTGGTGGTGTCCAGAACACTCATATCGGCTCTCTTGGACCTCAGAAGAGCAATGTCCAGTTTACAAAGCCGTTTTCTCCATGTTCCACTAGGAATGGCCTTGTCTAAATGTTCATAGAGCTCTTCAGCAAGCTCCAGAAAGTTTTTCCTGCACAGTCCTCGGATCATGGTGAAGTAGTCGTGTTCGGAGAAGGGAATTTCCGTTTTGATGAGTAGTGTGTAAAACCTGAATGCTCTTTCGGGCTTACCTTGTATCACTAACGCTTCAATAATCCTTCTTCTCTTGAGATGCACTCTTTGAAATGCAGCAATAGACACTGCATTTCGAATGTCGCTAGAGTCCAGCAACATTATGGGAACCAGGTTTTTCAGGTCCAGGTTTTTGGTCAATTGACGCACCTCAGACACCCCCGGAGAGGATAAAAGACGCTCCAGATCGCCAGATTGTTCAGGATAATGCAGACTGAACACCTTGAAGAGCGAAACCACCGTCTGAGGTGTGACAGGATGCAGTTTAGACTGTTCAATGGCCTCCTGCAGACCCTTGGTAGCTCCAAGAGCCTCGATCAAAGCACAGTTCATGGACTCGTGAATGACCGGTTCACGAACTCTTTTGAGATACATGGCATGCAACCTTAGAATACCCTCCCAATCTGATCTCTGAGTCAGCGCCACGTAGCCTGCAAGCACCGCTCTGTGTTTGTAATAAAACTTGTTTTCGAAGAAATGTCGCACCTTTTTGAAGTTGCGTGTGAACAGGTATCTGAGAAACATGGCTTCTTTGACTCCCTGTTTTTTGTCTAGACCTCGAGAGCACAGTTGGTTTTGGAAGATTCTCATCTGTTTCTCCGATCCTAGCTGGTGGAATCCTCTTGCCATTTGGCCCATGATTTTGCTGCTTTCCATGAACGGCAGCTTTTGGTACTGCGTAGCAAACCGCATCATTTCCTCCAGGTTGAGAGCCACCGTTCGAGCTCCCTGCAGGTAAATATAAACCACCTGTTTCAAATCGGCTCTGCTGAACCGTTTGTCCTGCATCAGTTGGTGCACAAACGACCGTGCTATCGAAAAGTCCGTGTTGATAAACACCTCTAGAGCTGTCACAGACACACTGGGCGGTCCTACTTCGACCAGACCCCAGTTTCTGTTCATCAGCCGGAACGCTGCTCTCCATTGGTTTGTTTCCGCGGCACTGGAGAGAATCTGGGCAAACTCTTCTGGAGTGAGTCCGATGCAGTTGAGTTTGTGGCTCAGAGACACGATGGTTTTGTACTCGTTTCTGGCGTACAAACTCCTGAAGATGAATGCTCTCATGTGAGGTGTCAAAATGTATCCTTTTCGTAGTCCGCCCGTGAGGTGGTTCTGCAGCTCTGTCGTGGGACTGTTTTCAGACAGCATGCTATGGATACGCAGACTCCATGGAATGTTGTGTGTGGAAATGTATCGTGGAACTGCTTGCTGAGCAGTATCAACCTCGGGGACCAGGAATTCTGGCGTCTCATCTGGTCTATCTGAATGCTGTGTCGTCTCTGTCGTCTCTGTCGTTTCTATCTTCTCTGTCGTATCTGTATGCTGTGTATCCTCCGTTTTGATCCCTCCCTGCTTGGCAACCTCCTCCACCTCCTTGAGTTGCATCCGACTGACCACATTGTCCACGCTCACTTGCACCACCGGAGCTCCTTCCCTCTCCTTCTCTCCCGTGTGGAAAAACAAACTGGCGTCTCGTGAGTCGCTCGGAGGCGCTATCTGGATGGTTTCGCGGCGGATTCGTTTGGCAGCCGGGTCCAGCTTGGGCCTTGGGCCCAGCAGCTCGCCCTTGCGCGCCAGCTCGGCCATCATGCGTCGCGTGTACGCATTCCTCAAGACCCGTGAAGCCAGCATTGGCGTGTGATCTGAATTTTCAGAGACTGAACCTTAACCTGTGATGTTTGTGGGAACTTAATAGCGTGAGAGGTGGAGTGCAGGAGTTGGGGGTTTGGGGTGTTATAAAAAACAAATACACTTCAGATCCGGGAGATGAGTGGAAATACGGGTTTGCAGAGCGCTACAAGCGTTATATATGGATCTATATGGTGTGGTTCTGTCTATTACTTGATACTGGAATCACTCTCACAGCAATTGGGAGTTGTGCAAGAGGTGAAAAGCGTAAAACAGGCCATTTGCAAAGAGCCAATGTGAGGAGTGGGAATGGAGGCACGGAAAAAATGAGGCAAAATGGAGAAAAATTCAAGCAAAATTCAAGAATTTGGGGGGGAAATACACAAGTCTGGCTAGTGGTTTATCTGCAGGAGGACTTCGGTATATTGAATAATACGGTGTGGTTCTGATATGAAGGTTTGAGTGAAAAACTGGAGAGTAGTTTGAGAGAGATTTTGTATGGGAAGAAGGGGATTTTGGAACTGATTTGGGTGTTGTGTGGATGTGTTAATCTAGTGTATGATTTTTGGAGCTCGGGGGGTGTTTATAAGACAAGTGAATATCATCGGAGTTTGGTCCAATAGTACGGTAAGTAACTTTAAATAATAATTGGGAGATTGAGGGCAATTACTGAATGGTTAACAAAAATATCAACTATATTACCATCTGAGATTAAAACGGCTCTAGACGTTGTATTTGATACTGTAGAGTGCATTTATTTTGTTCCTTGCAATGTTAGATTAACCATTATTTTATTTTATAACTACCTACCCCTGTATTTAATGATATACTCTCCTACACTTGTCTAGACCACAACTACAACGCTAGAATCAAAACATATCAACCCCCACGTTACAAAAAACTGTTCCATGACTTTCCATTCCGGATCCGGTTGCTATTTAAAACCGCCTATTGAAGTATCCATCATGTCTACTTATACTGTTCTCACGCTACAAATATTTTAGTTAATCATTTTAATCTCATATATTAATGGTATCCATACGTAGAACTGCGGTCTACTCTTGAGAGTTAGAGCGTTGTTACACCTACATAAACAGGACGGCGGCACCAACAAGGGCTCCGACCACCACGTTAGCTCCCTGCTGAGCAGCTCCGTTGACGGGGATCTGGGTAGGCAGAGTGGGCTGGGGAACGGGAGGAGGAGGAATGGTAGAGTTGTTGGGCTTGGGAATAGTAGAGGTAAGAGTCAGGGTAGCCGTGGACTTCACGGTGGAGACGGTCAGAGTCTCGGGGGTAGGCTTGGGGGCAGGAGGCTTGGAAGTCTCGGGAGAAGGAGCGGGTCCAGGCTTGGAGGAGGAAGAGACGGGGGCAGGAGAAGGCACGGTGGAAGCCAGGTGAGTAGCAGAAGACTCGGTGGTGGTCTCACAGGGGACAGTCAGAGTGACAGTAACACCGCTGGTGACAGTGGTGACCACAGTAGCGGGGATCTCGTGGCAGTGGTGGTCGTCACAAGAGGTGATGGTGACGGTAGCAACGGTGGAGTTGACGAAAGCGGTCTCGGTGAGGGTCTTGGGGACGGTAGAGTTGGTGACTGAGTTAGTAGATGCGTCGGCAGCGCCAGTGACAGAAGCTCCTGCTCCAGAGTCTCCAGAGCCAGAGCCAGAGCCAGAGCCAGAGCCAGAGCCAGCGGTAGATGCAGCACCAGATCCAGATCCACCGGTGGCAGCACCAGATCCAGATCCTCCAGAACCGGCTCCACCAGTGGCAGAACCGTCAGATCCAGATCCAGATCCAGCACCTCCGGTAGAAGCTCCAGCTCCAGCACCGCCAGTAGAAGCTCCAGAGCCAGCACCGCCAGTAGAAGCAGCTCCAGAGCCGTCAGTGGCAGTAGCACCAGATCCATCAGTGGCAGATCCTCCGGTGGCAGTAGCGTCGGTAGCAGCAGAACCAGTAGCAGCATCGGTGGCAGAGGCTCCAGAGCCAGCACCTCCAGTGGAAGCTCCAGCAGAACCAGTAGCGGAGCCAGAGCCGTCAGAGGCACCTGCAGAACCAGTAGCAGAGCCAGCGCCAGCGGTGGAAGTCTCTTCGGTGCCGACACCTCCTCCAGATCCAGAGGTCACAGCGTCAGTAGCAGCGGCAGAAGAGGCACCAGATCCGTCGGTGGCAGAGGCAGAACCAGAAGCGTCAGAGGCAGTAGTGGCAGCAGAGGCAGAGGCAGCATCGGTAGCAGAGGCAGAGCCGGTAGCAGCGGCAGAAGAGCCATCGGTAGCAGAAGCAGGAGCAGAAGAGGCAGAGTCAGTAGTAGCAGCATCAGTGGTGGCAGCGGCGGATGTGGCAGGGCTAGAAGACAGAGCAAGAGTCAGAGTAGCAGGACCGAGACACACACCGCTGGTAGTGGTAGCAGCAACGTTGCAGCCCAGCAGGTTGTTGAGAATATCGTCCGTGATGAACCGCAGCAGATCGCCAAAAATAGGCAGACACAGCAGACACTCGGTGACGAGATCTCCAAGCTGCACGACAATGGGACACAGACAATCGAGCAGACCGAGACACGTGATGTAGTTCGTCAGCACCTGGTTACAGGCGGTCTGACAGGTAGCAAGCCCCGGAGGAGCTTGGGTAGGACAAGCGACAGGCAGAACTGTCGTGATAGTGGTAAACTCACCGGCTTGAGCATGAGCTCCAACTGCAGCCAAGGCAGCGACAAGAACAAGAGAAAACTGCATAGTAGTTAGAAAAGAGTGAAAGTGGTCGGTTGATGGGGTTAGATGGGGGGACCCAAGGTGGTTTATGTACTGTTGGGGTTTGAGAAGGGGGGTATCTGTATACACGGCTTAACAGAGTGGCTTTGTTTGACTAGCGCGTGTAGTGTAATATTGAACAATGATGGGAATCAACATAGATGGGGGGGGATGTTATAGTGGGCCTTTTGAACTAGAAGCTGCTGCTGCTGTATCATCACCAACATCAGGTACCACATATATCCCATCTGATCACCAGCCGATCTCATCAGATCTCGCTCATCTCGCCAGATCTCATCTCCTCTGTTGATCACATCTTATCCACATCCGGTATGGTGCTCCCCTGTGTTAGACTCGCGTTCAAGGGTCTAGCTTAGCGTGAGTTACGTGTTAGCGTGGAGTTAGTCCTCCAGCCGCATCGGAGAGAGCGCCAAAGCTGGTGGAGTGTGACCAAGCTGGAATGAGGGACTCTGGAATTCGAGTGAATTGCAAAGAATTTTGTAAAAATCGTTGTCGGTTTCTCACCACGATGTTTTGTTATCTCTGTAACCTCTCCTCCCTCTCTACTATCTCCTGCTTCTGTCACACTAAGAAAGCTGCTTTCGGCGTGTGCACGGGTGGGCCACATTTAAAGATAGATAGGGTGCCAAAATAACTGCCGATTCAGGACAGACAGGACAGACAGGCGTCTTGGACGCGCTGACATGTGATAATAATCCGTGGAAGGATTCAATCAAAACAAATCAGAGTGCGCTGTTCGGCACAGTACTTCTGTTTTGCTATACCACCCTCCTGGAATGTCTGTGGGTAACGTGATACTACCGTGATTACATTCCTCCGTACCTTTTCTTGTTCCTGTTTTGTAAGCTTAGTTTAGCGTGGTTGGCAGGGGGGGATAAATGGTAAAAATAGCAGACAAAAATAAATAGTGCCTGAAAAAAACGCCCACCGGCCCAGATGCCGTGTTATGGAAATTAAAAATACGTCAAAACAAATCACCAACCGTCACAACGTGTGGGAGCGGGTCACGTCGTATTTGCGTATACAGGCAGGGTTATTTTCTTTCTGTGCGTCCACATCCGTCTGTTATTATCTCGCTTAGTCCAAAGGGGCTTCCCCAAGCAGAAGCAGGGCGTGTAATTTTCGCATTATTATTATGTGACGTTAATTGCATCCTCTTTGGGCTATACAAAGACTGGTTACCACACTAATGCACCGTTAGCGTACAAGTAGCCCAACACACAACAGTGGCACGACCTCACAAATGGTACTGTATCAGCTATTTGTGTACTGTGCACTGTAGAAAATACTCATTCCATACCACCCTACTCCCTTCTACGTTACTCTACCCATACATACCATACAGTACTAATCTTACATTTACTATATTAAGGGATACGACAAGATCTCCAGGCTACAGCACAAGAGCACCGAGAACAAGGGCGAGAGCTCCCACTCCGGCAGTCACGTGACCGCCCCCGTTGATCAGGGTAGGGGTAGCTGTCTCGCTGCCTGTAGGGGTCAGGGAGTGGGTGGAGTTGGAGATTGTGGCGTTGTGGATGGAGGTTACCGCTGAGGTAGCTGAGGTGTCTGTAGTGATAGGAGCAGTGATGGGGTCAACTGAGGTGGAGTTGGTAGGAGCCTGAGAAGAAGTCTCAGCGGCAGTAGACACAGTGGTGGTACCAGTAGAGGACTCAGTGGTAGACTCAGTGGTAGGCTCAGTGGTTGAAACGTCAGTGGTTGTCACGTCAGTGGTGGCATCAGTAGAAGCAGCTGTAGCAGAAGCATCAGAAGAGGCAGCTGAAGAGACGTTGGATGAAGTCTCGGAAGCTGTAGTCTCTGTGGAAGCTTCAGTAGACTCAGCAGAAGAGGCAGAAGAGGCATCAGAAGAAGCAGGCTCAGTGGAAGTAGTCTCGGCAGCAGAAGAAGTCACTGTGGAGGCCTCAGAAGTGGTTGCTGCGGAAGTGGAAGCCTCAGGAGTGCTGGTAACGTCCTGGGCATCTACCAATCCTAGAGCAGCAGCCAGACCAAACACTCGCTGAGTAGCAGAAGCCCATTCACTAGAAAACTGAGGAGTCAGGGTAGGCAGATCAGGAGTGAGGATAGCCAGGGCGTTTCCGAGGTTGTTGATGACATTCTGACGAGCCTGAGCGGGATCGTAATGAGACAGAGCAGCTGAAAAAGCTGTCAGAACACTCTGGAAATCAGGAGAACCCTCGAACGAGTCCAGAGTAGCTCCTGCCTGGCTGAGAAGCTGGGGAAAGTTGTTGGAATCAAGTCCAGCAATAGCCTGAGGAATAGCAGTCTGAAGCAGAGCATCCACATTACTGTTCTTGGTCACAATGTCGACAATTGCCTGGATCTCAGCTGAAGCCGAAGCGTCAGAGACTGAAGAGTCCGTCTTGGCTGCAACAATGCCCTGGACAATGTTGGAAGCCAGAGCGGCAACCAGAGGGTTCTGAGCAGAAGCAAAGGTGGCAAGAGTGAGGAGAGTGAGGTGGATGGAAACCATTCTGAGAGAAGTTGTTTGAGGAACTGCTATGGTAGATCAAGATATATATATAGTCCGAGGTGTGGATCAAAGACGTGATCTGATACGACATTGCCCGAAGGAGGTGTCAGGCTGGTTAAAGAGAGCAGGACGGTGCGCGTTTTAGTACAATCAACACCACATGGTATAAATTGCCATAAGCATCACATTCATAATACAGTCAATTAATCAACACACTTCATAACTGGGATCTATTGAATCTCACCACTCGTGAACATCTCCAACTATCAGGTACACTGAAAATGAACATCGTCAGCCTACACATAACGCCATTGTCAATGCAACGCTACGGTCCCGTGTCAGCCCTGGACCAAACTAGCCCGTCAGCCGCACCCGTGTATACCCACTGCCTAAACTGGCGGTCCGGAGCTTGGCTAAGCAGCTAGCTTATTGCGTGCTTCAAAAAGAGAAAGAGAAAAAGAAAGAAACGACTCCCATTCCTGGGCTGGTGTGAGACTGAAACTGGTGCTGGTAAGTGGGCTGTTTTCGGCAGTACAGCGTGTAGAATACGTGGTACGTGTGGTACGTGTGCTATACGTGTTTCATAGGTGGTATGTGGTTCTATGGTATTGGTTCTGGTAGGGTATTATAGTCATTGGGAAGAGTAAATGTCAAGCACATTAAACGAACATTAAGCATACACCCTGCGTGACACAACTGTGCAGAATATAGAACCCCACAGCTCAACCAAAACATATTTCTACATTCTCTTTTCGTATTCTCACTCTCCGGAGCCGTACGCTTCCGTGGAACACGTTTTTGTCTGTTTGGCCATTTCCCATTGTGTTATAAATAGTACCAAAAACCTCTCCCCACATTTACACGCTAGCCCCTTGCAGTCTTGCAGTGACGAATCAAACTGAACCAACCGTATAAGCCGCACTGGAAGATGAAGAGAGAAAATGAGCGAAATAACTACTGTATCAAATATTCTGACTGTTAGTATTGAGTATGGCGTACTGCATTGATTCTTATCGTGTTAATCACATTCGCTGACTAATCGTTGGGTTGTTGGGTCCAGAAACTAAATTATTGGAGCTACAAGTATTTAGACGAGCTAAATTGAAAGTGGATACCGAGCTTGGCAGTGATTTTGAACTTTCATATTCACGACAACTTAAGCGAAACGCAATTAAATAAATCTGGTAATACGCACAAAATCGGTAGCTTCCAGTGTCATATTTTCATTTTAATTTTAGGAATTTACTGAATTTCCTACACTCTTCCGTATTTCCTCCACCTCCACACTTGCTCTTGTGATCAAAATTAGCCGTGCATGTTAGAGTGTGAGTGGATGAGAAAATTAGAGTCCCAAAAAAAAAGAGAAAAAAAGAACAAAAAATCGAGATAAAATCGGGAGAAATAAGGGAGAACAAAAAATCACACCATACCCTTGTTAGGAAACTGTTTAAACTAGTACCAGCCGTACTTTGTCATTTTAACACCTGCTACTAGCGTATCTTGTAATCACTCTAATTAGAGCACTGAAAGCACACAACTGCACAACTGAAACATTCTCAACTCACGCAAAAACACAGCCTTCTCTCTGGAACTCTTCCACGTGACTTAACCACTCAATACCGCCCCTCTCCCACCTCTTGCTTATCGAAATCTCTTATCTACCCCTTCCCACAGCCTCCCTCTCCCAGTTACCCTACCTGTAGCACGGCTACCTTAAATTAATATCACCAGATTCAGCCAGTCAGTCACAGTCAGTCACCCACACACGCCACAAAAGTCACCCCGTCATACAACCCATGTCCGACACCGACTGGACGCACGACGACAAGCGGCGCAAAATCGAAAAACCCGTCAAACAGACCCACGGCCACGCTCACCCACGACACTCACACAGTCATACCCGACAGACCCCCCGACCTGTTTTTAACGACGATGGCGACTTTGACTTCAATTCGGGCGCTGGAGAAGACGAGGAGCCCACAGGCACGTCTGCAGGCACGGACTCGGCCGACTCGGACTTGTCGCCTATCGAAAGAGGTCCTCGAAAGGGGTCAGCTGTCCTGAAGCCCCAAATGCAGATGCTTCCCGTGCCTCCCTCGCGTGAGCGTCACAACTCTAACCATGCGGGGTATACATCTGACACGGGTGGTTCTGTGCTCGATAACGTGTGTCGTTTGTGCCACCGTGGCAACTCCCCCAAATCCAACCAGATTGTGTTTTGTGACGAGTGTAGAACGCCCTACCATCAGCTGTGTCACAACCCTCCCATTGATAGACTTGTGGTAGACGTGGCAGATGCCCAGTGGTTTTGCAAGTACTGTCAGCCCAAGAGACGGGAAAGACAGCTGGAAACAGGCAAGTCTGGCGAAGGCTTTTCGACACAGGTCAAGAAGACGTATCTGAGCTCGTTATCAAAGGCCCAGCTGGTGGAGCTTATTTTGTATGCAGAGAACAATGTGCCCAAATTGCCCATTTACTCGCCTCAAACGCATTCCATTGTGCTTCAGATGCAGCTCGAAAACTCAAACAAGACAGATACGACAAAGAGCAACAGAAGACTGCTTTCGTCCATCAACTACGAGGATCTCCTCATTGATACTCTGAAAGCAAAGTCTGGAGGAGAAGAGGCCAGTGCTCAGCAGATTTGGAAGTGGATTGCATCAGATACGAATCCTGATACGGTTGATCCCAAATTTGTACAGGCAGCCACTATGGCTCTTCAAAGAGCTCTTAGAGAGGGTAAGATTTTGAAACGAGGGAAATCGTACAGAGTGAATCCGGATTATCAAAAGAGTTCGGAGATTTCACTGTCGTTGTTGATTTCCTTAGATGATGAAGCCATGTTCAGTGACGAGGTTGTGCTCAAACTGCCTCCTGCTACAGAGGAGGATTTGTATTACACAGTGGACGATAACGATGATGTTTTCAGTGCCAGACTGCATGATGAGCAGGAGCAGGATGGGTGACAGGAAGAAAGAGGGAACGGTATTTATTTGCATGGAGGACTTTAGATTAATGCATGCTTTAGAGCGTAGTGTGGGGTGTACAATTATTGTGTAGGGTTTTATCTATTATACAGTTAGTTTTGCTAATACTGAACATCGACAACTGAAGTCAACAGTGCGATATTCTCATCCAATGCCAGGGCATACTTCTTCACCAAGTCCGTGTTCAAAGACGTATTCTGATGAAAACGCTTTGAAAGAGCCACCACCTTGTTCAACATTTCTCGAATCCACACATCCACATCTCCGACGGTCTGGAAGTGTGTTTCTGAAGCCTCTTTAGCATCAGAAGCGGAGTTTGGTTTCTTGTTGGCCTGTCTATCTCTGATGACTGACATCATTCTACAGAGTAGGAGACCTGTGAAGACACCTGAAAAGTGTAGCTGATCTGAGAGATGTCTAAAGTACTCATCATCAGCCACATTAAGCAGTCCATCAATAACTTTTCTACCTAGAGAAGCCATTTTGTAGAGGGTGGAAAGATTCACTTCTTCAAGCACATCTGAAACAACAGTGAATTGAGGGTCATCAGATACTAATCCTAGTGCAAACGGGTCAAAGACCGAATCTGATAACTCTGTAAGTTCCAACAAAGATGTGAAACCTCTCTTATCATGCACATCTGAGTTGTTTGGTCTCTCAGACTTCTTTTTCAGATACAGAGATCTATAATGAGAATGATAGAGTACCACCAAATATCCATAATGGTATCCCATCTCTGTAAACTGAGTGGTAGGTTGTTCAAACAGATATCCCCATTCCTCCAACCATTGAGCTAGTTCATCTTCAAACGTTTGTAGAGGTTGTAACGTCTCAATGAAGTTATAGACAATCAACTGGAAGGAGATTTCAGCAATCATTCGTCCATCAAAGTTTGTAGCAGATGACAAATCGAGCGAACGTCTGCATTGGTCCAGTCTGATTTCATCTAGAATACACATTCGGCCTGTCATGACACAGTTGACCAAATGAGCTAGACACAAATGGTTCCATACTCGATACGTAGTTACCTCATCAAACTCAGTGACAGGAGAAATACCGTCTGCTGACATAACCAGACCTAGAGCATCTTTGGTGATGAAATGCTGCAAGGCCACTGACGAAATGAACCACGAATCAATGACAAACTCTTTGGCTGATAACGAAAGACCGTAAATGGAAAGAAGAGTAAGTGCCTGCATGAACTCGATCGTTTGGGGTACGACCAATAAAGAAGCCGTCAGTTCTTGTTGCAGTTTGTTGAGTAGCAGAGGATACACTTTAGCCTTGTACTCTGCCATATGAGGGTTGTATCGTAACGATACACAACAAACAACTGTCAACAGTAGAGAACATCTTTGTCTGATTCTCACCAACAGCTGGTCTGCAGGTAGGTCCAATGGAAAAGATACCCATCTTCCACAATTTTGACGGAAATCCTGCAAGAATCTCAACACCATAGACTCACTGACAATGTCCATAGAAATAACATCCTGGTCATGAAGCACCATCTGAGGGTTCATTAGTCGTTGTACGGGCAACGGAATGTGTTTTTCGGGTAGAATCCCAGCAATGATCTGGAAGGGTGAAGTCACATATTGAACCGCAGGAGTGCCAAACGAGGCAATCACGTTTCGATAGTTGAAGTCAGCAGCTGTAGCAGGTGAAAAAGCTGTTGTAGCACGCGTAAGACGTCCAGCTGATGCCACAGTGGGCTTCTTTGTCTCTTTGAGCTCCCTCATCATCTCCATCATGCTCTCCATGGTCCTTTCTATCCTGTCCAAACGTGAGTTGACCTCATCCGGCACTTTTTGGAACGCCTTCTGGTTCTGCGATGCTTCAAAGTCGTCTTTATCGCCGTCAATGAACGAGCAAGTTGTGTTGAGAACGTGACATCGTAAACAGCCAGGTCCATCGGGTTTTGGAAAACATCTCGTCTTCTGATGACGACACATATCACAGGCCCTCAGGGCACGTGTTCCGACATTTCTTTTTTTGGGCGGCGGAGCGTCGACCGGGTCACGCGACTCTACGCTTTCGTCGTCGCGTTTCATCGTGCTGAGAGTGTTTGTCGTGTTTTGATGGCGGACGTTTTTCAATTTCATTTTTCAAAACCCAGATTATGCGTGCGCTGCATGTGGGGAAGTACGCGAAAAATGGGGGTAGAGAGATGGGGGTTAGGGTATGAGATAGAGGGCGCTGGGGTGAGTAGACTAATGGAAAATACGGCCTGTTTATAGTGTGTCTATGGCGTGTTTCAACGACACTTCCTGGCGGTTATTGGTTATTCCGAAACCTTAATTGAAGTCGATATATGTATGCATGCTAAAAAACACACGGCGAAGAGGGGTGGAGATGATAAAAGGGGAAATAAAACTGGGCGATATTGAGAAGCGAAAATTGGAGGTGAAAGTCATGTGATCTTGTATCAGTGTCTTTGAGATCAACTGGCGGCTAATTTTATCACATGGAATTGCTTTTAACCGTTGAATTCTGACAGCCTCGGAGTCCGTTTGTTGAGTGTCTTGTGATAAGGGAGGATGTTATTGGGCGACACTTTCACAACTGGGCGGACTAACAAAAGCTAAACTAAAAGTAGCTTTTAATATCAACAACTGATAAGTAACTGTATAACCACAATACGAGTAAATATGACAACTACTTGTGCTTCATCTGCAATTTATAATGTCATGTGTTATATTCTTATCTTATCTAATCTCCTAATACTCTCTGACCCGAATGAGAGGTCTATAGACCGGTCTCCACATCTGGGTCTCCACCCAAGCAAGACAGTCGTCGAAATTGTCAGGAATCTTGACGTTTTCCTTGGTTCCAGGCTTGTACTCTTCCTCGACCTTTGCAATGCCCTCAGCCTTGGCCTGCAGCACAACGGCAGTAGCCACTCGAGCAGAAATGACCTGAATGAGAGCCACATCAGGCAGAACTCCCTCATCGTGGTTCTTGAGAATAGGAGCCTGCTCAGCGAGACACTCGATAGCAGCAGCAATCATGGTGTTGGTGATATGAGTGGATCTTGAGAGAATAGCTCCCAGACCGATTCCAGGGAAAACAAAACAGTTGTTGTTCTCAGAAGTCTCCTTACCGTTAACGGGATCGAAAGGAGAACCAGTGGCAACCAGAGCCTTACCATCAGTCCACTTGTACAGGTCTGCAGGAACAGCTTCATGCAGACGAGTGGGGTTAGACAGGGGAAGAATGATGGGTCGGGGAGTGTGTTTGAGCATTTCCTTGACGACCTGCTCGTTGAAAGCGCCGGGCTGAGTGGAACATCCAATCAGAATGTGAGGTTTGACGGCTGCAACGACATGCTCCAGAGTCTTGACATCAACTCCCTCATATTTGGCCTTGTCCTTAGCAAACGGCTTCTGAACATCAGACATTTGGTCATCAGAGAGTGCAGTAGTAAGCAGACCAGGTCTGTCCATGAGGAAGATGTTTTGTCGGGCATGAACATCATCCAGACCCTGAGCCACCAGGTTGTCATACACCTGTTCGGCAATACCCATGCCTGCAGATCCAGCACCGTAGACGAGAATTCGAGTATCGGTGATATTTTTGTCCAGAACCTTGAGAGCAGCAGTGATGGAAGCCAGAGTGACGGCTCCAGTGCCCTGGATATCGTCGTTGAAGCAGGGAATCTCAGGTCGGTACTTGTCGAGAATCTTGTGGGCGTTAGTGAGTCCGAAATCCTCAAAATGAATAACGGCCTTGGGGTACAGTTTTCGGGCGGATCGCACAAAGTTGTCAACAAAGTCGTCATACTGTTTACCTCGCACTCGGGGCATTCTTCGTCCCAGGTAAAGAGGATCATGCAGCAGCTCCTGGTTGTTGGTTCCGGTATCCAGAACCACAGGAATGACTCGTGAGGGGTTGACACCTGCACAGAGAGTCATGAGAGCCAATTTGGCGATACTGATACCAATACCACCGACTCCCTGGTCTCCAATTCCGAGAATTCCTTCAGAGTCAGTCACAACAATGTAATCGATATCGTCATGGTCTCCAAAGGCTCCCAGACGCTCCTCAACGTCGTAGGGGGATGTAATATCGAGGAAACAGCCCTCGGGACGTCGGAAAAGTCGCGAATACTGCTCAATGGCTTCTCCTTGGGTAGGAGTGTAGATGATGGGAAAGACCTCCTTGACATGCTTCAACAGAAGAGCATAGTAAAGAACCTCATTCTGGAACTTGAGAGACGTGCAAAAGCCGTTCTTGGCCAGAGGAGTACCGCACTTGAGAAACTGCTGGTAAGCTCGGTCAACTTGTTCATCCAGAGTAGCTTCAGCAGAAGGAAGAAGACCAGACAGTCCAAACTCTCGTCTTTCGTTCAGAGGAAATCCAGAACCCTTGTTCAGATGAGGCAGGTTCAGCAGACGAATACCGTCAAAACCCACATAAATAGGACCCTCCACCGAAAGCCGAGTGGTAGGCACCTTACGATGGCCGATGTCACGAGTACCCTTGACGTAAGAAGAGTACTCAAAGGAGGTTGAAGAAGAAGACGAAATGGTTCGAGTAAAGGCAGCCCGGACACTGGCCTGTGTCGGCTTCATTTTCGTTAGTCGCAGCATGGTGTTTGTATATAGGAAGATGATATCGACGAATTTAAATGCCATCTGGGTAGTCGGAACCTTGATTGCAACCTTGCGGGATTATGCAGGTGGGCGTAATAATTTGAGGGGATGAGTTGTCCAGATGGGGTGGTTCAGGTCCCAATAAAACCGCTGTCATTTTGCGCATCTCGTGACACTTTCAGAATTAAAATCCGTTTAAAAACCACCCAATTGCGTGCTTCTAAAAATTTCACCACCGCCTCCCTTCCTGCAGCCAAGACCACTGACATGCACACACGTGGATGACGCCTGAGAGAGTTGGCCATATTGAACTTAATGAATACGAGCCACGAATGGTTAAATATAACTGTGGAAATGGTGTGGAAGCCCTCCCCCAACGCTTTCTATGCACGCACGATGCTTTTGCTTTTCTTGTTTTGTGTCTTGGAAAAAAGGTACGCCGTATCAGCCCATTAGACGGTTTAAGACATTATCGATGGGCTAACGTTCCATGCAGCGGGACTAGTGAAGGGGTTAGTGGAGGGTGTGTACCAGTATGTGTAACGGGAGTGTTTGTGTGTCAGTGATTTTTGTGATTTTCCCCCATCTTTTTCTGAACCGTTTTGAATTGTTTTGATTTCTCGGGTGATTTTATTTATTTTGATTTTTTTCGTATTTTTTTAATTTTTATTTATTTTAACATATCAGACGCAAGTCATGAGACAGAAGTGCAGTGAAATACCTCACAGGAGTGATATGTTGCAGAATGTGTGACATAAGCAGTTCACACCTGTATTTTAGGTCCTATCTGGTTTGTTTGCATCGTCCTCAATTATTCTGATTTATTTTAATTTTCCGGATTTATTTGAATTTAATCCCATTTAATTACTACACCTCCCATATTCTCCATATATACAATTTTATTAATAAATAATCATTCGAATCTTCTCTGAATCTCCTCCAGATCACCCTTCAACTCCTTATGCCGCTTGATGTTCCTAGACACGATATTTCGAATACTCAGTGTCAGCTCATGCTCATGAACCTGATAAAATCCACCCAACTCAGAAGCCAGTGTGATCTGAGCGTTTTTCGTTTCCATCGAAAGTCGTCTTATCTCATTCTCAGTGATATGAATCCTGTTCTTGATAAGTCTCGTTTCCTTCTCTCTATCCTGAAAGAAGTCTCTAAAAGTCTTCTTTTCAGATAAAGCCACACAGTCAGCCTGTAGCTTCACAAGCAACATCTGCTGAAGACGTAAATGCGAAATTTGAGCCAGAGGATGAGCCAAAGCCAAAGTAGTGGCATCAGCCATATTCTGAAGAGACTCAATGTAGCAAGAAAAGACAAAAGGAGAGGAGTTGTTAATCCTGAAAGTATCCCCAAGAGTAACCATAGCAGAAGACAAGTTTGCAATGACTTTCTGCTTTGGAGACTCGCCTGGGATCTCTTTCAGACCATCAACAGTCTCCTTCATCAACATCCATGACTTGCAATAGTCTCTATGAGCATTGCACATTTTAACAGATGCTTGATGGAGGTTCATGGTGGCTTTTCTCATGAGATCAACCTGTTGTAGAGCATGACTCACAAAACCCTCAATTTCGTCCATTTCAGGGTCTCCTAAAATAATGTACTCCTCTAGATCCTTCTCTTTTTTGTTCTCGAGCTTTTTGGTAGTCCTTTCAGCCAGATGAGTGTGGCTGATATCCTGAACTAGCAACCACTCCCATAAAAGTTCATGGTTAGAGAAAGTAGGATGAAGCAAGAGTGTTCTCAGAAACAAGTTCAAACGAAGATGCATGGCGTGAAGAATCTCACGTGACGGTCTATGAGGAATAGCAAACGGGTTTGTGGGTGTCATGAGTGCAGGAAACCACGATAGGGGCTGTTCATGAGCCAACCATTTTTGTAAAAAGACAAAATCAGAGTACGGACGTCGAACAGCCGACAATTTTCCATCTTGACGTGTTTTAATCACGAAACACAGCTCTCCATCAGCAATAACTGACCGTAGAATCTCACAGTACTTATCAGTTTCACCAAGATCAGGTTGCAAAGATAAATAACACTCGTCAAGAAAGTCTGCAGTTCTCCGGTCACGTGCTATATCAAACACGTTCATGCCTTTGTTGTCCACCGGCCCAAAATCGATTCTGGGATCCTTGCACAGAACCTGAATGGCCTTGAGACGAGCATACTTTGCATGAGCCATCAGAGCTGTCATACCTCGTTTGTTGGGCTGATTGACGTTGACTAGCACATCAGGATGACTCAGCAGCGTGCTCAGCACCTTCTCATCGCTCACAGTATGCAGTAGAGTGTTCCCTTTAGCGTCAGTATGCACTCTGAGGTCTACCATACCGGTAGCATCAAGACAAGTTTTGAGCGCGTTTTTGAACAAAGCATGGTAGTCTGGGTTATCGTATGAACGACATAGAGAGGATAGAGGAGTCTGGCCTTGGTTGTCTCTAGCTGTCCAGTTGATGAGACTTCCGACCTGTTGTTGAAGGTACAGAGAGTGGAAAAAGTAATGACCCACTGAACGACCGTATTCATCACCCACAGACAGGTAGTGGGCTAGATCAGGTGAGTCTCGGACTCTGTCGAGCACCAGTTTGATGATATCTTCGTTTTCTGTTCTCAAAGCTGATACTAAGAGAGTGCTTCCAGAAACAGACCTATCAGCAATAATATCCTCCTGAGAGTATCCAAAGTGGTCCAGGAGACAAGTCAGTGATGCCTGTTGATTGGACGACACTGCACACATCAGAGCACTCTCTCCTGCTGGATTAGTGGCGGAAAACACACTTTTCCAGTCCTCAGCATCCCGTTGAAGGCCAGATTTCATCGAAGGACGTTCAAAATCGAATTCAGATAAATCTCCCTTCTCCACACGCTCAAAGAACCACTTGTTGGCTTCAGATAAGGCCTCCAGCTGCTCCCTGTTCTCTCCAATATGGTACATGACTGCTTCTAGAGTAGACAACATGTAGCCTAGTTTTCCTGAATCAACAGCATTCGAAGAGAAGGATCGAATGTAGTAGATGGTCGAATTCAGATGCGACACATTGGCTCTAGCTACCACCACTAGCAACAAAGATACCAAAACATCGGCATTGACACGTATCGAGTCATCTGTTAACGTATCAATACACTTCATGAGGGTGTTTTCGAGGTAACGACAGTTGCACGGTAGCGACTCATTCGTAGACGTGTTAGCCAACGTCTGAAGAACATCTGCTGCTGCTACCACCTTTGCTTCCCAGTTTTTCTCATTTTCTGGAAGATCCACTTGGTTGAGAGACAAATGTCGTATACTCTCGACCGCCTCGTCCAACGGGCCATCTTCTGATGTTCTCAATGCAACCAGAGCATTCCAAAGTTTCCTCGAAAGTTGACTTTCCACATACTCATCAATTTTCTTCTCCAGTTGAGTCTCTGTAAGTCTCTGTTCTTCAATAATCCTCCTGACCATTAGTGGGTCTATCGCCTGAACGTACTCAATTGCTCGATCTGTTGCTCGTTCAAATTCCAGGTCCAGTTCCTCCGTGTTAGCTGCAGATGATGTATAATTGTCGAAAGTTGTTGCTAGTAGCCTCGAAAGTTGTCGTCCAACATTCGGGTATATCAACAGGATGTCCTCAAACGATGGACCATCATACTGCGTCTGATCCAGCTCCTTTGGGGCCTCAGGAAGAGGTTTCTCTGTTAACGACCCACTAATTTCGTACACCAAAAAGTTTTGGAAGCACGTCCTCGGCAAATACCAACACACCGGCGTGTACACGTACTGCCCGAGGATATTGACCGTGACATTGTTCTTGTAGCCTCGATAAGTCATAACCTGGTCATTTTTGAAAATGACCGTTTTCCCATTGACAGAGGCAAAATAGCGCGCTCTCTGGTTTTCGCCTGTGTGGGATATTCTGATCACGTGCGAGAAGACCGCCTCGGGAGTCAGCTCCGCTTCAAACACATCGTCCAGCGCGATTTGTGGTACTAGAATGGCATAGTTGGAATGTGCCAGTTGGGCCACCTGGTCTCGGAACTTTTGCGACGGGTTTGGATGGTCAAACAGAAACGAGAGTAGGGGGTTCATGGTGCCCTAGGGTGTGGGCCGGGTTCAGTTGTGTGTGTGTTAGTTTGTGTTGTGTTGTGTGGTGGTGTATGTATCTTGCAGTGTTCCATCGCCACTTTCGTATCATGCATGTTGGGAGTTTAATTGCGGTAACTGGCAACTTAGTTTGCCTCCGCTAAGCACAACCACACAGCTAACAACCAGTCAATTCGAGTGATCTGCTAGTAACAATGGCCCTCAAAAGAGCAGCATTCTTCCCAGGACAGGGTCAACAGTACCCGGGAATGCTCAAGTTCACCATGAACGAGACTCTGCGAAGATGTACCAGCACCATGAACCCAGAAGCTCATGATGTATACAGTGGAATTGCCAGAGGAACGCCAGAAGAGCAAATGGAGATTGCTACACGCACTGAGAACGCCCAGCCGGGTATTCTGATTGCTTCTGTGTACACTTATATGAACATGGGAGCCAACAAGGGCTATGATTATCTCATGGGCCACTCTCTCGGAGAATATACGGCTTTGGTATGTGCTCAGATGCTGGATATTGAAAAGACAGCTAAACTGCTCAGGAGGCGAGGTGAATGCATGCAGGAAGCTGCTGATAACTGCGGCAAGCAAACAGCAATGGTGGCTTTGGTGCTGCCTAAAAAGGTGAACATTAGAGCAGTGGTGGAGCTGTGTGAAGGATGGGAAGGGGCAAATGTGGCCAATATCAATTCTGAGGGTCAGATTGTGCTCAGTGGAGAAAAGAAGGCCATTGAAGAGCTAATTAAGCACCTGAAAGAACAGAAGGTCAGAGTCTTGAAAGCCATTCCTCTCAATGTCTCTGCTCCGTTCCATTCGCCTATTATGACAAAGGTGGTTGATCAACTGGATCAGGAATGCCAGAGACTCAATCTGAAACCGGATTTCTCCAAGGAATTGCCCCAGGTGATCTCAAACGCTTCTGGAAAACCATTTGGAAGTAGTGACGAGATTTACGAGAGTATCATCAAATCTCCTATCCATACTGTTGATTGGCTGGCGGGTGTTGATTACTTGAGAAGCCAGGGTGTCACTACAACTGATGGATTTGGTCCTGGAGCTCAGGAGTTTGGCAAGTTTGGTCTTCCAGGAGATAGGTTTTCCGTAGAGGATGTGACCGCTGCTAAGGATGAATGAATGGCTTTTTAGCACAAATGTACATAGTTAATGATATGAATGATTTGATAGGACGTTTTCCTGGCATTTTTCAATTTATAGGCAATTTATTGGATTTTATAGGTAATTTTTCGTAAAATCAGGTAAAATCGCCAAAATCACCGACACTTACATAATCACAAAAGGTACAAATTCGAAATTAAATTAAATAAAAATCCAGACCCCCTGTCGTATTCTACCCGCCGTGACATCTATTGGGTTAGGGCAACATTGGGAGATCTAGAATTATTATTTTCTGCCAAATTTCGCTAATTTACGGCAATAATTAATTAAATTAATTTTCATAAAATCTGGGAAAATAAGAAGGGATCTTAGAAGAAACCCACAAATAATACAATAAGTCTTAAACCGCTTCTATCAATTGATTCAAAATCCACGCTAGTCTCATCCAGCCAATGGACATGCAGCTAAGTCGACTTTTGTCACTTTTCACCTTCGGTGCATGACATTTTTCACCGTCGGCTTGTGCCAATAAACTTCAGGAAGGGAGGTTATGGATTTCAGACTTATGCACGGTGCAACGTTGTTTTTTTTCACGAGACGGTAGACTTGGGTGTAACGGTTTGTGTCAGGGTGTGTCATATTATTGCTGTGGTTACCTTGGGAGTGTCGTGGGCTCTCTAGATTCAATATATAAGAAAGCGCAAGTCCCACTTTACTCTCCCTCCTACACCTCACTTTGTTGTACTGCACTTGCTCTGATCCCCACGCTACGTCACTAAAGCCGAACCGAACCGAATCCCCACAAATACCCCACAGTGTGCATATCAAACTTTCGGTGGTTGCTGTCGTCGACGTGGCACCGTGTGGATCGGCGGGAAGCTCCGGGATAAGGGTATTTGAGAGTTACCGCACGTGAATGACCGGAGAGGAGTCTGCGACTGTGACTGTGATAAACTAACGGCTTGAAAAACTCGTGCAATCTGACAGGTGGGGTATTGGGTGCAGGAGGACTACGACCAGTACGGTAGGTAGGAGGAGGTGATATATATTGTATTTCATGATAGAGTCGGATCAGCTCAGTCGGTACTTCGTACCTCCTTCGCAGCTCCTTCACTTGTCCAATCACCACGTCCTGTCTAACTACAATATCATGTCCACGTTTTCACAGGCTCGGAGGTGACTTAAGGTTCCATGTCTGCACATGTACCGAGGCAGTTGAGAGCAATGGGATGGAGTGTGGAGACCCAGTCAGGTGATTGGGGGGAGCTAGTGGGGGTTAGTTGCAGAGATTGGTCAGCGCAAACGCACAAACACACGCTACCAACGCCGCTTGTCTCAATTCACACCCTCACTTAGGTTACCCCAGAAATGCCGCCCCGGATTCTAAACTTTGATGGTGGAAGATGGTGGAACCTGACGATAGTGAGCTGGAGGTGTAGGGGGAACTGCCAGTAGCACAAACAGAAGAGTTGAGTCAATTGTGCCAGTGTCTGTATCTATACATGATACACTATGTCCACCACCCCTAAAGTCACGACATCGCCACTGCACCCTTACTACTACCTCGGCTGAACGTGAAACCTTAACTCGTCTGGGGTCACCTATCCCCAGAATATATAAAGCCCACCCTCGTCCTCACTTCCAATCTCCCAACACACACACAAAATGGACCGACTTAACAACCTCGCCACCCAGCTCGAGCAGAACCCCGCCAAGGGCCTCGATGCCATCACCTCCAAGAACCCCGACGACGTTGTCATCACCGCCGCCTACCGAACCGCCCACACCAAGGGAGGTAAGGGTCTGTTCAAGGACACCTCTTCCTCTGAGCTGCTCGCCGCTCTCCTCGCCGGCCTGATCAAGGAGTCCAAGATCGACCCCAAGCTCATCGGTGATGTTGTCTGCGGTAACGTCCTCGCTCCCGGTGCCGGTGCCACTGAGCACCGAGCTGCCTGCCTCGTTGCCGGTATCCCCGAGACCGTCCCCTTTGTCGCTCTCAACCGACAGTGCTCTTCCGGTCTGATGGCTGTCAACGATGTTGCCAACAAGATCCGAGCCGGCCAGATCGACATCGGTATCGGTTGCGGTGTTGAGTCCATGTCCAACCAGTACGGACCCAACTCTGTCACTCCCTTCTCCAACAAGTTCCAGAACAACGAGGAGGCCAAGAAGTGCCTGATCCCCATGGGTATCACCTCCGAGAACGTTGCCGCCAAGTACAACGTTTCCCGAAAGTCCCAGGATGCCTTCGCCGCCAAGTCTTACGAGAAGGCCGCCGCTGCCCAGGCCGCCGGCAAGTTCGACCAGGAGATTCTCCCCATCAAGACCACCATCCTCGATGATGATGACAACGAGAAGGAGGTCACCGTCAACAAGGATGACGGAATCCGACCCGGTGTCACCGCCGAGAAGCTCGGCAAGCTCAAGCCCGCTTTCTCCGCCGAGGGAACCACCCACGCCGGTAACGCCTCTCAGATCTCTGATGGTGCCGGTGCCGTCCTCCTCATGCGACGATCCGTCGCCGAGAAGCTTGGCCAGCCCATCCTTGCCAAGTTTGTTCACTGCAAGACCGTCGGTGTTCCCCCGGAGCTTATGGGAATTGGCCCCGCTTACGCCATCCCTGCCGTCCTTGAGGACCTTGGTCTGACCGTCAACGACGTTGACGTTTTCGAGATCAACGAGGCTTTCGCCTCTCAGGCTCTGTTCTCCATCCAGCACTGCGGAATTGACGAGAACAAGGTCAACCCCCGAGGTGGTGCCATTGCCATTGGCCACCCTCTTGGAGCCACTGGTGCTCGACAGTTTGCCACCCTGCTCTCCGAGCTTAAGGCTTCTGGCAAGAAGGTCGGTGTCACCTCCATGTGCATTGGTACCGGTATGGGTGCCGCTTCTCTGGTTGTTGCCGAGTAATGTACATAAGTATTTATAGAAATGAATCGACTTTGAATAACGAAAAGAATTGTAGCGAGTGTAATACAGTAAAATATAGTGATATTCTTGACACATGAACATTTCAAAGACAAAGTTCAACGGCTTTTTAGGCTTTTCTTCTTGACGAAACCTTTTCCAATATCAACTTGACATCTCCACCATCATGCAAGACGTCCCTGTGAAGATTTTGACCCAGATCTACGGCTATGCGTCGCTAGAGTCTGCAGTTGCGCTAGGCCAGACTTGTGTCTCTTGTCGGTCACTATTCACAGACTTAGAGGACTCAATGATTCGTGACAAGGTGCTGGCACGTGTTCCTTGGATGATCAAAGACGAGTCAGGCACTGGACTGACGTCCTGGGGACGTTGTGCTTTACTGGTGGTGGCCAGGCGTCGATCTATGGCGAAAAACCCAGAAAAATGGGCTGGACTCACCCCTACCAACCTCGAAACGATTCTCAAGAACACCAACATTAGTTACAAGCCTGGTAACAGAATCTGTGGAGAATCACTACCTGATTCGTTCAAACCCATGTTTCCTACGTTTCAGTTTTGCCAGCCCGAGACACGTGTCAGAGGCCAGTACATGCATGTATTAGACGGTCATGCCTTAGATGTTGTGTCTTTCGACTGGTTCAAGAAGATGCCTGTGGCTCCCATCCCAACATACTGGCATGGAGAGATCCGGAGCGATAAGAAATACAACACTATCAAGTGCCCGCTATCGGGAATTATCTTATCAACCTCCGAACCGTTCATTCTTGAGCAAGAGAGTGATACCTGGGTGGTGATATACAAGTACGTTCGAACCCAGTACCGGTACCGCCGTGGGGTCAAATACGTTGTGAACAAAAATCATGCAACCAATGGATTGCTGGTTTTCAAGCCAGAAATGGCTACCAAGACTCTTTCACTCGACGACCAGTGTCGCTTGTTGCCTGGGGACCAGGGTCTTTTTGTGATGGCGTTTGGGCAAGGCCAAGTGGCAGTATGTTACGTGGACCTAAGAAAAACAAATGCCAATATGATACAGCTAGGGGCATTCCCCGGAACTAGCAATGACTACTCGTGGCCATGGACCCACAGAGCACCTGCGGAGACAGGACAAGAACTACGTGACTTTGTCATACCTTATGGGGGCATGATGTGGGTGCAGTACAAGGAGAAGGCGCTGATTCCGCTTTGGATTGATATGGGCGATGAGCCACGAGATGGTGTATATGTCGACCAATCAATGGTATCACTAACTACTCCATCTATCCGAATCAAATCCAGTGGAGCTCAATCTATGCGCCCTGGTCATCATCCGTTCAAACTTGGAAAAAGCGCCGAGGGCCGTCTAGTTGCTCATCAATTTGGATGGGGACGTATGGTGGGTGATTTGGCTACGGGATCTACCTATATTGTTCGAGACAGTGGATACAAAGGCCGCGCTGGACTCTGCTTTGTCAGTTGTGAGGATTCCCCACACATTCCAAAGTTTTACACTATTGATGTGGATTGGTCTAGAACCATGATGTACAGCTGGATGCCTCCTTTTGAGGGTGAAGAAAGCGAGTACTCGAAAGAGAAATATCTGGCTGCTATGGAATACAACTATGGCACGAGGTCAATTTGGGAATGCAAAATGCTTGATGACTATCCAATGGTGGACGATCAGAATGAGGAAGATGGAAAGCTCAATATTTCTAAGGATGATTATGAGCGTGATGGTTATGAGAGTGATGTCTTCAAATTTTTCAAATAATTAATGATATTAGTACAATGCAACGTCTCCTAGACTCTCTACTTATAATCTCTCTTCTTCATCAGATGCACCTCCAGCACTCCATTGGCCATATGCATCTTGATTTTAGACTCATCAATAGCCACGGTTGGAGGGAACCGAATACATCTGTGAAACTCTCCATTATGCCGTTCGCCAACCATCAAACAGTCGGTTAAATGCGCAAACGGGTTTGTGTAACTGCCCTTGACCGTCAGAGCGTTGTTTTCCTTATCATAAACTGATTCCAAATCACTAGATCGTACGGCTGGCAAACTAGCGGCGATAATGTACATATCTCCTAGATCGTAGATATCGACTGGAGGTGCAAAGGGGTCGTTTGAAATCGTAGGAGGTGGAGTGGCCGGAGGAGAATGAGCCATGTCGGTTTCCGTGTAGTTTGGCATGATGAACATTTGGACAGAAAATGCGTTATAGGGGGAAAAGCGTCAGTTTGTGTTTGATCGGAAAATGGTTGTAGGAGGCGATTGAACGAGTGGCAAAGATGCTGTGAGTGGCGATTTTGGATGTTTCGAGTGGCAAAGTGGGGGAGTAGAAGGGTTCGCCGAGTTCTTCTAGACATGTCGAAAATAAGGTTTATGCACATGCAATGACCTCTTACGAGTTTGGCATAATAAGTGCATGCTAATTTTAGACGGTTCCGGATCCCGACAAATGAGGTAGCACAACGCTGTTGCCACTTGGTGGCGAAGTAGAGGCGGAGCAGGGCATGTGACGGCTGTGGGTCACGTGACACGCCGATTTTACAAGATTTTTCCAAAAAAAATACAGCCCCCTTTATTAATATTTCTTGCCATATTTTGGCCGAACCGGGAACAGTTCCGCTCAACCCGTGGTTCGAATCCCGAAGAACACCGGGGAAGTTTAAAGAAGAAAATGGAAGCTTAACAAACTTGTTGGGAGTTTGAGCATCGGGGCTGTGTAGCATAGCCAAGATGAATGTGATTGATGACAAAGTCAACGGAAAAGAGAGACGGAGATGTGACGGATATGAATAATAGCGTTTACGTAATGTAATACGAGACCTTACGTAATGCCGGACGTCACACATGACCATGCTAAGCACAGTCAGATGATAGATTCGGTGCTAAGTCACGTGGATCAAACGCCCATTAGTTTCTCCGGGTCACCAGGTGCTAGCATCGCAGCAATCGCGCTAAGCACGCCAAAACATTGCAACCAAAAACGGAGCTAACAGGAGTCTAATGGGGTGAAAAGGTGGAGAGATGACAGATATTGACGTTATTAGGGTGGATAGTTATACGAGAAGGGTGAAATTACGTTCATTGGAACCGCCTCAAAAAGGGGATCATTCTGATACCAATATTATCAAGTTTCAGTAATTGAAACCTCAATAAATGTACAACTAAAGGTGAATCACAACCAAACACTTCAGACAGAAAATACAGGTGCTACAGCTTAGTTAACACTTTCACATGACTCTGCACGTGTCAAGGATCATTTTGATACCAACATTGTTTCGTTTTCACCCCAATAGCACCATAACAGTCAACAGTAAACACACTAACGTTACAGCTCTTTAGTGGGTTAGAGATGGGAGCCCGATTATCTGAGAATATTTGTATATACCGAGAAGAAAATAACACTACCACGAGAATCTCCTCATTTCCAGGATCATTCCTATACCAAAATACCCCCAGCAAAACCAAATATCCCTCACAATATATGTCATCTGTTATCATCATCCTTAGTCTCATCTGTATCATCTGACAGGGCTATAAATGTCACAGTCTTTACACTCCTCAACCAGAGCCCATATTCTCTTAAACCCAACAATATTATAACCATTCGAATCCCCTCTTCTCCCTTATCATTCCTATACCAAAATCTCCCCCAAAGATCCCCACAACCACCCTCCAACCCGTACCCCACCAATCCCACTAACTCCCAACTAAACACCCTGTTTACACCACTGACATTCAGCCAATCGCCTCGCCCAAAATTAAGCTTTTATGTCGTTTCATGTCAAACCTAATCTCAAAATCCTGCTGACTAAGCAATACAACCCCCGCCCATTCGCCATCAATTCTTCTAAAGAACACACAGACACGTTCATTACGCTCTCTACCCCTCGCTAAACCCCCTTCAGCGCGAAAAACACGCGCAGGTTTCAGTCTGCCACTTATCGCTGCCGATCGCCGTTGCCCGGCAACCACGCCTGCAGCCCCATCTTTTGAAAATTCAGGGGTTCACAGGATATCTCCACACCATGGAAAGAAAAGCCAGCGCCACAAGCAGTGTTTTTTCGGGTGCTATGGCCTCGCCCGAAGTGGGTCTGGGCTCCGACACCACTCCCGACTCTGAAAATGCCGACACTACTCTAGGACCGTGTTTTATTGGTATCAATATGCCCTCTGCGGATGGTCACTCTTCTCAGCTGATTGTGGACTGTGCTCTTGAGCAGGGTTATGATATGATCACCGCCACCATCACCAACTCGCATTACCGGTCCAAAGTCGAACAGAACATTTCTGCGGGTCTTTTGACCGTTCCACCACCTTCTTTGGAAGACGTGACTATCGTTCCTGGAGGATCCCATGTGCACTCTACGGTAGTGTTAGCATCAGCATGGATCGAACTGGACGCCAAGAACGATGCCACGGCAGCCATGTCTTTGCAGGTGCTCAAACACGAGCTGTCATATGCTTCTTACTGTGGAGTGACCATGGCGATCATTCCAGGACCTAAAAGTCGCAAAAATGTCGCCACATACGCCCATGCTGTGGCTGCAGCTCTTGCTCACGCGCCATGTATCAAGGTAGCTATTCATTTACCGTTTGCAGAGGCTGACAACTCAACTAGTCCAGCTATGGGCCATGCTCGAAAACCGTCTCAGATTTCAGATCCGCTGTCAATCTGGGAAGTGTGGCATAGTGTGAGATCCATGGCAGGGTACCCTACCATGCTAATGGTGGCTCTACAGCTTCCCAGATCGCTTCCTCCTCAACATGTGGTGGACAGATGGATGGCTGAACCTATCGCCTTTGTATGCATCTCTGCAGGCTCCTTCATCCCCAATCCTAAAGGATATCCTGTTTTCAGCAAGTCTCTACAGCAACTGCTACTCAGATGTCTCAAAACAAGACCCCTGACCTTGTTACAAGAAGATACTGCAGCAGCTGAAAAGTTCAGAGGAGGCGAAAACGCGTTTCTCATCTACTTAAGGTACATTTACGCGCGTCAGCCGTCTCCTTCGGCTATTGAAAAATTCGCAGCTGGATACGAAGATCTTCTACAGGCTCCTCTACAGCCTCTAGCTGATAATCTGGAGAATGGCACATACGAGGCGTTTGAGCAGGATCCGGTGAAGTACGCAAAGTACGAGGAGGCCATTTCCAAGGCGCTGCTGCACTTGGCAAGAGAGAAAAAGCCGAATTCGGGAGCTTCTTTTATGGTATGTGTAGCTGGAGCAGGAAGAGGGCCTTTGGTAGATAGGGTTATTGAAGCTTCCAAGGCTACAAACACGGCTGTGAAAATCGTGGCTGTGGAAAAGAATCCTGCGGCTCACGTGCAGCTTCTGCAGCGAAATAACGACGTGTGGGGAGCTGAAGGACACCGTGTTGAGGTGGTTTTGTCAGATATGCGATCTTATGAAACGCGATCTGAACAGTTTTTCGATCTCATTGTTTCGGAGCTCCTGGGCTCATTTGGTGACAATGAGCTGTCTCCCGAGTCGCTTGACCCCATTCAGCGCCTTTTGCATCCTACCAGAGGTATAATGATTCCTCAGAGCTACACTGCATTTGCAGCTCCGGCATTATCGCCTAAAATGTACACTGCAGTGCGTTCTGGAGGTCCTACAGCTGCACAGGGGCCTCAGCAGGGCTCTGGAGGTGCCAAAAGTACCAGTTCGTTTGATACTCCATATGTGGTTATGCTTAGACAGATTGATGTTTTGGCTCAAGCTAAACCTCTGTGGAGTTTTGCTCATCCTAATGGTATTGCAAAGGGCAATGATAATGCCCACAACACACGGTTTTCCAAAACCACGTTTGAGATACCCGCTAAAGCGTGTGTTCATGGCATTGTCGGGTACTTTGAAGCCGTGCTGTTTGGAGACGTGTCTCTCTCTACAGTGCCTCATACTCAGAAGCAAAAGTCGCCAGATATGTTGTCGTGGTTTCCTATTTGGTTCCCATTGAAAACACCGTTGAACACTCCTGATCATTCCGAAGTTGATCTTTGTTTCTGGAGAAAGACGGACGGAAAGGTGGTGTGGTATGAGTGGGCAGCAGAGACTTTTTTCAGACCTGTTCCGGCTGTCACGAGGATGAGATTGGTGTGTTCGGAGATACATAATGTGGGTAGGGAGAGTGTCATTCGGCTATGAGCGAAGCGAATAGTCGATGACAAGTAGAGCAAGCTGAGCTAAGCGAAACTCGTCAGTGACTCTACAACGAACAAGTTCACTCATTCACTTGTTCAACAGAACAATAGTGCTGTACACTACACTGGTTGGTGCATTTTATACAACCAGATATAATATAACAATAACGAATACATGTCATTGAAATGGGTATAGAGGGATTAGACAGTAGATGCCATTAGTAAGGGTGTGTACAGGATGACTTTGTGCAGTGAGTGCCTACAGGTAAACTATCTCACACATGTCAATATTTAGGACATATTCTTCACTACATAATCTCCGTCACATTCAATCTCGCCTCCTGAACAATTGCGGCCAGCCGCTTGTTCGCCCTCTGTTTGATATCTTCACGATCGTACTTCACTTTCGGGTCTTCGTCACTTTCACTGTCAGTCTCACTGGCCTCAGAAGGTGTCTGGTAACGACGTTCGGGTTCGGGTTCGATCGGAGTTGAAGTAGCTGAACTCATCGTATCAGCAACTGTAGCTGTCTCAGTAGTGGTAGTTTCTGCCTGAGTAACAGGTGCTTCAGTACTTGCTTCAGCAATTGTAGTCGGCTCAGGAACAGCTGCTGTTTGTTCTTCGATAGCTGTTTCTGTAGCAATGACTGTCGTAGCTGCCTCATAAGGAATACTCCTGGGAACATCCTTGACTGCTCTCTTGACTGCTCTCTTGGCAGGCTTTTTGACCACATCTTTCACATAAGAAAGCGTCCTAGGCTTCTTGGACTTCACAGGTCCCCTTGAAGATCTTGTAACTGCCATTGAGAAACGAGTTGGTGAATAGCAGGTAAAGCGGATGTTGGCTGCTTATAAGTAGCTCCCTCTGGACCCTTTTTTCAACTGCCATCTAGCCCCAATCCCCTCACTATTGCTAGGCTGATAATATTTACTCTGTCACACTTAGCATGCTAAACATCGATTGGACGTTCCTGAACTGGTAGAGATATGAATGGTATACCATTAAAACGAGGGGAGTCTGTTTACCAGCTAATATGAAATCAAAACAGCTTTTTAGTCCAAAAAAACAAGGTATCTTGTTTCAAACCATTTCGTCACACAGAGCTTGGTTAGCATGTTACAAGATAAACCATACACCCAATTAGCATCTCTTTCAAGTCAGTCGGAAATTCAACGGTTTCAGGTTCCCCAGACAGTACTAAAGACGATAAGTAAACTGCCAACTGGGTGTCGTACGCTGAATTTTGAACACAGCCAAAACACATCCGATTTCAATTATAAAAGAAGCATTAGAATCTCACAAATCAGGGCTTCGAAATGAGCCACCTCTGATATTTCCACGAGTTCTACTCACCGAGTAAAAGCCGCTTAAAGTAGCATAAAGTACCTGGTTTGGTCCCAGCATAGAGTATCGGGACGGCATAAACTACGGGAACGGCATAAAATACGGGTATGCAAGATAATCAGAATATCAGAAATATGTGTTTAGCAGTTATTCAGAGCATGGTAAGAGTATTTTATGAGTGCTAGAGTTATTATCAGCTTTGTTTAATACCGTACCAGGTACTGTATGGGGTTCTTACAGTCAGTTTGTAGATTAAGAACAGCCTTACGGATGGAGCTCTAAGAACAGACACTTTAAAGAGGAGCTTAGAACACAACTGATAACATAGACCTCCCTTCATTATTAAATTATATGTTTAGTCAGTACCAAGTCACGTGGCAGTCTAATCCAACACTCCTAGTTTTTGTTAGTCTACTTTCAACTTGTTCTAATACCAATGCTCAACAGTATTACCAACCACAACATACCCTGCTCTTTAATTATCCTGTTCCTACCCCATCTCAACGGCTTTGTAAGCTGCTGCAACGTCACGTGACCACCCCACTCTTCTGTACATAAATATTCTTCCATTGTTCCCGATCCTTACATCATGGCTCCAATATTTGTGCTACCGAAAAACCAAAAAATCCATTAGATAGCCCTGACTCTGGAGATTACAACCATACCTTTAAATCACAAATATACTCACTAACACATCTACAAACCCCCATCTAGTTATACCCCGGATTAACCGAGCCGTTTCAATAGCCGGTGGGGTAGCAAACCTTATTACAATCCATGCATGAATGCTGCATCAAGTTTATTTCGTCCTGGAGACTATATAAGCGGTTATCATTATGACTTTACGAACACGTCAGATACTCCGACAACTCAGCACCCAAACCATGTCACGACACCCCAGTTTGAAGGAGCTCGAAAAGGAGCGCCCCAAGTTCGAGAGCAAGCCCGGATTCACCTTCACCACCACCCCCGACACAGAATGGACGTTTGGCCAGGGTGCCAATTCGCTGGACGACAAGTGGAAGACACACAAGAAAGTGAGTTTCAGCCCCACCGCAGAGGGACGCCCACCTATGTTCAATTATAAGCTTTTGATTGGTGCGATCACGCCACGACCCATTGCGTTTGTGTCGACTGTTTCGAAAACCGGTGAGCGAAATCTCGCTCCGTTTTCCTTCTTCAACATGGTGTCTTCGGACCCTCCCGTGTTTGCCATTGGCATGACACGTACTCCCAATGGACACAAAGACAGTTGCCAGAACCTGCTCGATACGGGAGAAGCCACAATTAATCTTATTTCCGAGTGGTTCATTGAGGCTGCCAATTCGTGCGCCATTGCAGCTCCCTCAGATGTGGACGAGTGGCAGGTGAGTGGTCTGACGCCTGTTGAGTCGGTAGAGGTGAAACCTGCTCACGTGAAGGAATCGTGTTTTTCCGTGGAGGTCAAGCTGCTGCATCACTATGATCTGTACTCTGTGGCTGATCCCAAGAAGCATACCAATACGACTGTGCTGGTTCAGGCCGTGCACTTCCATGCTCGTGAGGACGTTATTAATGAGGATCTCAACTTTATTGACGTCAACAAGGTCAAGGCGGTTTCCAGATTGGGTGGTATTTCCTATGGACGAACCACAGAGGGTTATGAGCTGCCTAGAATGGTTCATGCCGAAGAGAAGGATAAGGAGGAGTACAAGAAGGTGGTTGATAAGTAGACAGGAGCTGTAGACAGGCGACAGCCTGCACTAGCTAGAGTAGAAGATATATAATGAATGTGATTTTATAAAGATATACATTGAGCTGTTTAAGAGGTATAAATAGTGGCTAGAGGAAGTCTGGTTGAATGGTTTCTAATTTGAGATTATGTGAGATAAGGTGAGATAAGGTATTATAGACTGTGGCTTGTGAATTGGCTGAGAGCTTAGATAACAGGACTTTTGTCGATTAATTACATGTTTGAGTGTGCTGTTACTACAGTGTTCAAAAGTGAAGTGCAATAAGTAAGGGTGTATGATATTGATAGTATTCCTGTAGGAGGCTATTTTACTTGATAATTGTTGAAGAAGGACTTCAAAATTGTGCTTGTATTGCTAAAGTTGTGAGAATTTGTAGCCTTAGCGTTGGGTAAGGAGTTGACTTTTGTTAAGCTACGATACAGCCCAACGGCATAAACCATGGGTCAACGGCATGAACTATGGATAAATGGGTACCTGAGGTGGCATAAATTATATAATTAATACAATCTACAAAGAATAATCACTCAGATCTGCTGATGTTGTCTACTTGTAGATACGTTCAGCAGTGTGCTCCACATTCATAGCCTTTCTATAACAGAGATAGAGATACAAGGAGGAGAATGAAAGTAGACATGTACAGTCTTATTAGCTAGTTGCTAGTGGCTATAATGTACTTTACGCACTGTGCTAGTTTCTTATCGTAGCTGTCCTATATGATAAGTATAGAGGACTTCTCTGAGCTGTATATGAGAAATAATTTCTCAAAATTAAAGAAAAATCCAGTCAATAATACCAGTACAGTAATTTCGCTAACTGTTCGTGACTCTACATGCCCTTACACAGCTATCAGTCTGCTTAATTTAAACATACCTGTATCATAGGACCTCACATAATATCGTCCGACTTCACATCTCGGTAATTTCACAGCCATGATCTCATAAGCCGAGCGAATTTTTGCAGCCCTGCACAGGTGACGTTGTACCGGTGCTTTTTTCTACCAGGGTAGATGTGTCTCTCACCCAATCGGACTCGGACGATTCGCAGGGAGATTACCTGATGATATTATGACAGGGCTGGATAAATAAAAGCAAATAATCCGACCCGCAAAAGTGCATTGCAGAAATCCAGCGGGCCCACAAAACCCCTAATCAAGCAAGCGAACAAGTTCAAGACAATATTTCACTAGTACCAAGACCTCTGAGACGTCTCAGCCTCCCACTCAAGCCCCGTACAGTCTCTCATCAAGAGCAAATAACTAATTATAGAACAAACGCCGAGAGCAGCCAGACTATCAGACCGGAGAAACTGGAAATATCGAGAAACGAGCAGGAGAGCAACCGTTTGCACAGGGTGCATAACCTCGATTTTCTTTTTTGAAAAATGTCCGCTTGAAAAAGAAATCAAATCCAGTTAATCTAAATTAACTGTAGCGAGATGAAATGAAGAGGGAGGAGGCTGGAGAGTTGATCAGAAGCTACCTAGAGGTCCGTGGACTCCGTGGAAAAAAGTCGTCACGTGATTAAACCTCATACCAAGTGCATTAGGTTTTGTTTCATTATTTCGTATTTGTATACGGTACGAGCACTTGGCCCTAACGAATCGCGTATTATGTAGACCTCGGCTGGTGCATCAGTCTCGCCGAGAAAAACTCCTTTAGGAAATCGGTTGCGACTGTGCATATTTTCTTCTGCAAGATAGTGCCCACCTTGCTAGCGTCTATGCATGTGGACAATGTGATGTAGCAGGCTGGAAGTGCATGGTATAGTTAAGCACACAAAGTGACAAAAGTGCTTTTTTTAGCTGAGACCTGTGGGAGAGGTGACGTGCAGCACACAACACATTGTCAAGTTTAGCCTAGCAAAATACGATACGCGAAGAACAAGCCATAGGCTAAAGACAAAACCGGCAGCACAAACAGATCAGGATGTAAGCACCGGGGTAACACAAACACACATAAATGTAGGTAGCAGTACTTGCATATATTGTCATGTTCTGTTTGTTTGTTCTCATTGTCATGTTTTGTTCCATACACCTTAGCCTTTGTTTGTTAAGTTGTATTGTCACAAATAGTGTTGATCCTTAAGACAGCCAGGAACGTATGGTGAGCACAACCGCTGTCTTACTCACATCCATTTGCAACCATGTGCCTATAGATGTGTTTCACCTTTTGTCAGGCACCTATTAAATTGCTTTTTGTAACAATGCACCGAGACTAAGTGTCTTTGCTACAAGCTTGGAGACATTAACTATAGGCTATATGAGAGGGGGAGATACGGATGAGTAAGCATTTAGAGTAGGATATGCTTTTAGCATGCTTTTGGTGCTCTCAAAGTGGGGGTACCATTTGATACAGGGTAGTAAAATTGTTCTGAACTCGTGTAGAGGGATTGTAGCGTAGCAGGGAGTTGATTATAACATGGTATTATGTCATTCCAGCCTCTGGTCAAAATTTGAAGCCAATATCTGGCATATTCGTCGACTTAGGACAGTTCTTGTGCTGAGAAGCAAACTAAAATGACTAAAAATGATCTAACTTTCTCTACAGCCGACTGATCGAAAAATGGAGTTCACTATTGGACTCCCCAGACTCCCTAGATTCTTCTGATATATAAATCTCCTCACGACCGCCTCCCTCAAATATCTCCACCAACTCCACGATCGTTCAACGCCTGAAACTTTAACCTCAATAAAGTCGCATATTCGTTGAATTAAATCGCCCTGAAAAAAAAGGGGTCCTTCAGACAAGGTCTGATCAAAAGCTTAATTTGGTGGGAGGGTGGATTTTTGAAGGATTTAATTGGGATTAAAATGGGATAATTCAGGATAAATCGAGTAAAATAGGGAAAAATATGGGAACGTAACAAGCATGAAATAGATGTAATAGAATTGAGTTCCGAGTACTTTGAATAAGAAATATTAATAATTGAATTTCTATATGACCTGACAGCCATGTTGTTCATACAGCTGTAATATATCCACAATCAATCATGGTTGGAGAGTACATCCAATAATATCATCTTCATTTCATAGCTATAGGGTCACCTCTTAATATAGTCAACACAAAATAAGGTCATCCTCCCAACTGTCTTCTATATAACATAAGCCATCTCACCTTAAATATAGAGCTACAGTCTACAATACACCCCTTTTTTTCAATCATCTCATGTTCATTACAGCTCTAACTAAGGCCTACTCGTATATCATCTCAAGGCCATCCTCTCATCGCTTCGCTCTTCGATTTCGGCCTCTATTTAACAATCTGATCCACATTATCCTTCACCTCCTTATCCTGATTCTGTTTCTGCCACTCGGTCGCATCATAAATCTTCTCCTCCACAGCCAGAATACCGCATCCATCAAACAGTCTGAGCACCGTTTCGGCATCTTCCACCTTGTAGTTTGCCAGGACCTTGTTGATCTCATCCAGCTTGCCACTCTTGACAGCAGCCTGCATTTCAGGAGACAGTTCTCCAAACACAGCCATAGCCTCGGGATCCTCCTCATTAGGCTGGTTCACTACAATCTCCGTGTTGGGGTCCACGGCATGCAGCTGGATCTGTTCATTCTCCTCCTCACTTTCTTTCTGCAGAATAGCACATCTGGTTTTCACGTGATTAATGGTGAAAGCCACATCCTTCTTGAGAACCTCGAGAGCAGGGTGGCCCTGGGGCTGTAGAATCCGCTCAAAAAAGTTTCTGTAGCCGTTAGGACCAAGCTGAGCACAGTACTGCAGCAAAATAGCGTTATGCACAGTTCTCTCCATATCAGCCGTCTTTCCAGCAAGTTGCAGCTGGAATCCCTCCATCACAAGCGCATCCTTCTCCTTCTCGGTGCAGATTTCGGGATGTTTAGCCACAAACTGGTAGCATGCTTTGAGGTCTGAAGCAGGAATAAGAGCGAATTTTCGAGCAGCAGGAGAAGGATCGGAGTAGTCGTCATCAGTATCCTCAGTAGATTTAGCCAAGGTACTCTCAATGGGCTTCTCAGCAGACTTGGGGTTCAAAGTCTCAATGTGTGTTTCGGTTTCCTTCTCCAAATCAGCCAAATCATCTTCTCCAGCATCAGGTTCGGACTTGTTGATGACCGTAGAGTTGTACACATCCTTGACATCATCGGAAGTAATATACTTAGCCTTCTCATCATACAACTCTGCAAGTCTTTCCTTATGAGACTTGTCATGATCAACAAGCTTATCTCTATGCTCCTTCAACAAAGCTGCAAACGAAGCTCCATTGTCTGTGTCCACATCAGGCTTGATCATATCCAGCAATGACTCCAACATATCGTCACAGTTCATCTGCTCTCCTTCCTTTTGAGGATTAGGAGCTGTAGGAGTATCCTTGGCCTTAAGACCCACTTTAGAAGCAACCAACAATTCCTCAATGGAATCCTTGGCAAGAGTAGATTGAGGCAGCGTAATCAGCTTATCCAGACGCTCCACCAGCTCCTCATCGATCTTCATGGTCAGTTCCAAAGAAGCAATTTCCATCTTGTTGCGGTCTCGTTTCTCGTGGATATCTCGCTGCTTCCATCGAATAAACGACTTTTTGTCGACATTGGGGTGCACCTCGACGTCGGAATCGTCGGAAAGCTCGATTTTGTCCCACTTTGAATAATCCAGTACCATGTTGTTTTGTTGTGTGGTGATGATGCTGGCAGATCAGGGTGTATATGTAGAGTCTTTAGGGTTTGATGGAGATCACGTGGGGTGAAATGGGAAGGCGTTTACTGAAAGTATTATTAATGCTATGGAGAAGCCAGTAAGGGGGAATTGAAATTTGGATCTTCTAGTACAATATTCAACGTTGTTTGTGTCTGTTGGTGGCAAAATACGGCTGACTAAGACGATAGCTTTTTCGAGGTGTTTCTAGAAGCTTTGATCAAGGCAGCAGAATGGAAACGTTGATTGCGGGGGTATGGCTTGGGTAATTGGAGTTTAGAGAGTGTCAGGGGGTTGAGGAGAGTGAGAGCTTTGTTCTGGTGAATTTTTGGGAGGTTATGGTTGATTTTGACGATTTCGAGATGTTTTTAGACTTGCTATCGGCTATAACTCTGGCGATCTGGGGTCAATTGGAGTTTTTGAAGTTCAGGGGGGTGGGCAATTGTGATGGAAATATGGAGCAAAAATTTGGAATCATTCTGGTATGTATTTGGGGAATTATGACTGTTTGAATACTCAATTTTTTAAAATGATGACTTAATAGAGAGAATTGGAAAAAATTGAAATACTGAAGACTCTCAAAGATTCATAATCGCCTCCTTATCTTTGAAATCAATTATTATACCTCTCAGACTTATATTCATCTCGTTTGATGGTGTTTTCCTAATACTGAGTTTCACCCTAATTAGTTAGCATTTAGTTAAATATAAGTCCTTTACGGGTTCAAATCCGGTGTTCCCGGAATCTGTGAAACACAAAAATTACACCAATCGATAGCCACTGATCAGTACATCACTATACCTCACTAAACAGCAAATTTGTCAATACAAAATTTTCCATTTTTCATTTCCAAGTTAGAATTATTTACTTAAGGTTATAGTTATCTAAGGGAAGACCTCAATAGGGGCAGTAACAACAGGCAGAAAAATGGCCGAGAACAACAGCAAACTAATCTCTGGAGCTCCAAACAGCGCCATTTTTTTCGTCACCTCCTTCTCCCGGCGCTTCTGGCGTCTTCTAGACCACACACTAAGCGCTGTGACACAAATACCGCCAGTTACCCAAGTGAAGCCCTGGGCAAATTTGGACCATCCCAGAAGAGCCTGTTCTAGTTGAGTGTCATCTAGATGCTTAACTAAACCCGCAGTTCGTCCCCAGAGCAACGCCAGAGTGCCCAGAGGCTGGAGATTGACAGCAAAGATGGGGTAGCCGATAAGCAGCAAGGGCGAGTAGTTTTCGTAGAGTGTCTCTGTGTCAATGTCGAGTTTGGAGGTGAGTTGTTGCTCGGCTTTAGTCGGCTTTAAGGGAGTGTCCTTGAGTCCTCTGATAGCGTAGAGAGCTGTGAATAGCGGGAAAGCTGTCGAAAAGAGCGTGTTGATGGCCACATTGCCAGTTAGTTGCCAGGTGAATTCTCCCATAGTCATGGTGGTGGTTAAGTTCGATGGAGTAAGGGGATTTTTGTTTTGTGGGGGTCGAATTTGGAGGTACGGGGCTATAGAGGTAGGGTTGGAATCCCCTGAGTCTGGGGAGTTTGATAGTGTGGTTTATTTTTCTCTACAATGCTTGTAGCGTTCTGTAGAGGCGTATAATTAACGTCGGTAATGTAGTATATGCAGGCTATAATTATGTGGGGTGTTAGAGTTAGCAAGTGTAACGCAGAGTAGGAGATAAGCCCAGGAAGAGGTGATTATCTGGCGCAGAAGATTTTAAATAAATATAAAAAAATCACCATGATTTACGATAAATACACAAATCCCCAAGCCGAATTTTACAGATTTATCCCGCCCCTTGCCTCCCCCACCTGTTGAGTCCTGATAAAACCGTATTTTTTATCACCTGCATATCGCTCACCCACCACCGTCATGGACATCCTGGAGTTTGTGCAATGGGTAGGAGGCGACCTGGGGGTTGCAGCGACCGAGACGCTCGCCTCGTCCACCCTGACCTCTTCTCTCGCCTCTATCACCTCGAATTCAGCCACTGCGACCGCTCAAGCTCCTCCGTTTGCCGACACTCTTCAGGCCAACCTCGAATTCTGGCTGAAACCCGACTCCAAGTTCACGATCCACGTGGTGTACATTGTGTCGTCTTATGCGTCGACGTCTGTGATCATGGCGGTGATTATGAACCGAATGTGGGAGTTTGCACAGCGAAGAAGAGCTACGGTACTTCCAGCAGCTAGTCAAGTTATGGCAAGGAGTATTCCGATTATTTTGTCTATCCCGTACCTCTGGAGACTGTTTTGTGCCAGTGCTGTATGGGGACCTTCGTGGATAGGCAGTTTGGCCAGGTTGATTGTTCCTGAAGCTCATCTCGAAAGAGATACGCTGACCGACGCTTATCCGGGCATGTTCAGATGTATATGCATTAGTCAGCTGGTGGAGACGTTTGTGTCGCTGATCCAGGGTCACGTGCCGTACTCGGAGTCCAACATGTCGTTGATAGAGTACTCACTATCGTTCCATGAAGCCGCTCAGTTGAAAGAACCCGTTCCGGAGATTATCGTGATATGTCTCATGGGTCTGGTTAGTCATGTTTTCATTCACTTGTTGGCTATTTTCAAACTGAATCGATACAGGTTGATTCCTTCAGCTTTGGTGGGATTATCGTTTTTGGCGTTTTTCCAGGTTCAAGCTATGAAAGGACGATTGTTGAACTTTCCTTTGATTCTGGTGCTTGGATTCATGCCTCAGGTCATCTACACGTATGTCATCTTCTCCACAGTTGTCATGGAAGTCGCTACTATGCTCATGACTGGAAAACGGGTCCCTTCTATTCTCTTTGAAAGAGTATCTCTCAGTCAAGACTTTTACACGTGGTTTGAAGTCGTCAGCAATAACGTGACTAAATCAGCGTCCAAAAACAGATACATCAACGCTGGGTATCTAGAAACACCTTCAGAAACGTGGATTGATCAACAATTACGTTTCTTCAGAGACCCCAATAGGTCACGAAAACCGGGATACGGAAATCAAGTGTTTATGCCTCCTGACGGAGTCAAACAGCTCATTGACCAGTACAATGTCGGTATAGCCAATCAGCTGATGGACAGAGTCAAGGTGTATCTTGATTTTCTGAGGATTTACGGAGTGATGATGTTGTTGACTATTCGGGGTTTTTTCAGAAGTATTTTTCAAAAGACTCCAGTCACTACAGCTCACTACCACACAGCTGACGGAGAGATGGTGACGATTCTCAGTGCTTCTTTTGACGAGTCTGATGAAGAGGACTATGTTTATGCTGACCCAGAGTATGATGAAGAAGATCATCAGTATGAGTTTGACGAGGAGTATGAAGAAGATGTTGACACTGTTCAAGAAGCTGTTGTTGAAGAAGCGATAGTGTCTGATTCTGAGTCTTCAGAGTCAGCTTCAGAACGACCTACAGTTTCTCAGTTGAGAAAACGACGTCAATCAGAGCTCCAGACTCTCTACGACCCCTCAGAACTCACTTCCATCATCTCTCAACCAAACGCAAAGGAAAGTAAAATCCTCACTGCTCACATGAACCAACACCGTTTGACTCGGTCCAAATTCGGACTACTGGCTGAAGATGAAGGAACTAAACTGGCTCAGGTGATTATGGAAGCCAGACAACGGTACGAAGGCATGGAGAGGAAAGACGAGCGACGATACTGTGTGGTGTGCCAGTATGAAGAACGATCGGTTATCGTCTGGCCTTGTAGATGCTTTGCACTGTGTGGCATCTGTAGACACGAGCTGCAGTGGAAAAACTTCAAGGGCTGTGTTTGTTGTAGGAGAGATGTTGAGTCTTATTCAAGTGTCTTCCTTCCTTAGATTATTGCATTATTTATTACCAGATTTAGTTGTTCTTTGTTAGGTTTGGAATTGTAAGGTCCCTGACTTTTTTCTGACGCCACAATACTCTATTTTGTAGTCACCCATTTAGTTGACGTTTAGTTGACATAATACGACTTCACTATTTTAGAAGTATTACGGTGCCCAAGAAACTAAACTAAACTGTAAAAACTGATTTCAAACACGTTTTTAACACCTCCATGAATGTCACATGACTCTCTCTATTTTTTTCTTTATTTTTTCTAATTTTTCCAAAATAACCCTTATAACGCCACCTTAAACTCCCCTCTAAATCCCCGCTAAGCTATTAATAGCTGAGACAAAGCCATCGGTATAGATGCTACTGCGACGCCAGTATGAGCGAGTGGGTCGGAAAAATATTCGAAAAAATTCGAAAATAACGGCTTTTTCGTCAAACGTGTCTTTTGGTGTGCGGCATCAAGGGTAACCCCCTGCGTAAGCAGCCCCGATGTTGATCTTGGTTGCGCGTGTATAAAGCGGTTGCTTTTTTGTAAAAGGAGTGGCAGACAAAATATATTGGTTGTTGAGGAGGCATTCTCGGTTCTCCAATTTTCCGTTTAATTTTCAGAATTTTTCTCCATTTTCTAGCGGCTTTTTGACGCCGTTTGTCGCTTTTTCACGTCTCTTAATTACGCTATCCCCTGGGCAGATCACCCCTCCGGGTCTATTTCCGGGTTGAGTAATGGTGGACAGATAGGGGAAGTAAAGGGGGTGACTGGAGGACAAAAGTAGGGATATTTATATATAGATATGATCCTCTCTCTCGTCCGGTTCGAATGCACTACTCAGAATCCCATTATCTCCCATATTGCGTCCTCCAGCTATCGCCGGAAAAAACACAGCCTCGTTGTTCAGACAAGGTTAGCATAAAGTGGCATTTGGGATGCACCTGACTTTGGAGAGCCTACAGCAGACTTGTCAGATACAACTGACTGCTCAGATCCTCCACACACCACCTTACACAGACACATCTTCATCTTCATCTTTGTGCAAAAATGGGGTTCAAGAAAATGTTCAAGAAAAAAGACCCGACGGAGGCCGAGATCCGCGACTCCATGGTGGACTCCGGGCTGGCCGTCAAAACCGACGTCAACCAATACAACCGCAACAAGTTTGACGCGTACAAAAACTACGCTGCTCAAGTGACACAGAAGACGGCGGCAGCTCCTCCTCCGGCTCGAGCCAACCCCTATGCTGTTCAGAACCAGTCCAGCGGTGGAAATCCGTATGCTGCAGCAGCAGGGGCTTCTGGATCGCCTTATGGAGGTGGCAACGGAGGACAGGATGCTTATGGTAACAGCAACGGATATGGCGGCAGCAACGGTGGTGGATATGGCGGCAGCAGTGGAGGCAACGGTAATCCTTATGGAGGAAATGGAGGCAACGGAGGCAGCAACCCTTATGGAGGGAATGCCCCCAGCAACAACGGGAACAGCCCATATGGAGCAGCTAATGCCGCCAATGCTCCTCCTCCTCCTGAGAAATCGTCCCGGTTCAAACTCGGACGAAAGAAGGAACAACCGCCTCCTCCTCCTGTGGAAGATAATCGACTACGACCTCGTCAGTATGCTGCTCCCTCTACATACGACACAAACGAACGGGAGGACTACGAACCCGTTTACGATGTGGGACTTCCGGAAGAACCCGAGCTTCCTCCTCCTCCCATGCCTGGAGCTGTTAATCCCTACGCTTCTGCTAATCAGGGATACGGCAACAGATTCGGAACTGTTGATCGGGAACTGGAAGAAGAGAAGGACGAGCTGTTTGGACCACGTGACCCGCTCGAGAGCTCGTACAACCCTGCGCTGGATCAGCCCAAGTACGCCGAGTCCGTCATGTCCATGCCTCGTCAGGAGATGTCTCAAAAGGTGCGAACCAAGGAAGCTGCCCCTTCCATTGCCGAGACGCCCCAGGAGTACACTGAGAGCGCGGTTGCTGTGGACGAGGAGGAGGACTTGTTGCTGGGCGGAGGATCTACTTTGAACTTGGGTCGGGTTGATTCTTACTCATATGGCAATCAGCAGGAGTACGGCAAACAAAACTACACGTACAACTACAATGCTGGTCACGAGTTTGACACCGTTCTCGAGGAGGAGGAGAAGACGGAGCAGGATCAGGAGGATGAGGATGTGGAGGCTGTCAAGCAGCAGATCCGGTTCACCAAGCAGCAGTCTGCGGCTTCTACACGAAACGCACTTCGACATGCTGCCGAGGCCGAGGAGAGTGGACGAAACACCCTTGGTATGCTGGGTTCGCAGGGTGAGCGGCTGTACAACATCCACAGCACTCTTGCTTTGGCTACTACACAGCACAAGATTGCCGAGGACAAGGCCAAGGAGCTCAAGACGGTGACCCGGTCCATGTTTGCTCCCCATGTGAGCAACCCGTTCAACTCCAAGCGACGGGCTCAGGAGAAGGAAGACAAGGTGCGACGAGAGAGAGCGGTGGCTCAGGTGGAGCGAGAGCAGCGTCGACGAGACGCATACGACTCGCAGCAGCGGGTGGTGGGTGCTTTGGACGGCACCGAGGTCGGAGGCAAGTCCAAGCATCGAAAGGAGATGATGAGCAAGTATGGATCCAGACCGGGACGAGACCGGTACCAGTTTGAGGCCGACGAAGAGGACGACATTCTGGAAGACGAGATTGACAATAATCTCGACGAGCTGAGTGGAGCTGCGGCTCGGCTCAAGAAGCTGGGTCTGGCCATGAACGAGGAGGTGGAGCAGCAGAATACAAAGCTGGACCAGATTGCCGAGCAGACGGACGATTTGGATATCAGTGTGCATCTGAATACGGCGAGATTGGCGGGTATTCGCTAGTTCAGGCGTGAGCGCGTGAGAGAGTGAGCGCAGCGAACGAACGAACGGGCGAACGGGTGAACTATCGAAGCCAACGAAATGATCTACTGACTCTCTTGTTCGCTCACTCGCTTTGCTCGTTCACTACGTTCACAAGGAGGAAATGTAATTATTGTGTATAAATGTATGCCAGATATGTATCTATTGAGAGAGCGTGTGTAGACTCCGGATGATAAGGTTATTCATATTCTCCTCAGGCTCAAACTGTGAAGCGTGTTTTAAGAGTTGTGGAGTGGACGGTTTTGTCGGGTTTAGATGAGTGACGGACATATTTGCACTGATAAGAAGCGAGGGTTCTTAATTGTGGGCAAAAAAATGGACAAAAAATAATTGAAGGGTGTCAGTCATAGTGATGTTGTAAGAGAGTGGTGCTGTGGAACTAGTGGTTAGGTTGTGGGTATGAAGAGTTGTTTTTATTAATTTCGGGTGTCGTTCGTGTCGGTATGAGAGAGACTTAGTGTCTTGGATGAATGGTTGTGGAGATATGGACACTCCTCTGGAAGGGCTTAATAGTTACGTTTAGTTGGAATATAGAGTTTTAGTTGGGAGTGGTAAGTAATAAGGATATTTTCAGCTTGAGCAACCTTCCAGACAGCATTACATACTATAGACACCATCAGTTATCCAATGCACACACGGAAAAATTAAGCCAAATCTACTGTCTCTTTTCTCTGTGCCCTGAATTTTCCTTCATTTCTCCCATTTTATTCCATTTATATCCAACCACTCCTTCTCAGATCACATGACTCTGCATTGCCTGGTCATGCATGCTTATCCTCCAACATCGGAATCATCTTCAGTTCAGAACATCCCACATTACAACAATCAGACGATGGAGAAATACTCACAAACCGAGGAATTCGCCAAGGACACCCTTGCTCTCCTTCTAGGAGGCTACGACAATGAAACCGTCGCTTCTCTGGTTTCTGAAGCCATGAAAAAAACCGATCCGCTGGATGTTCATCAATATTTCGTTTCTCTGTTGGGCGAAACTGAGCCCGTGTTTCGATTTGTGGAGGAGTTCAACCGCAAGCGGTTCTCGACGAAAAAGCTGGAAAAGGCCAAGGCTGAAAAGACAGCTAACGCACCGAAAAAGGAGCCCAAGAAGGCATCATGGGCTTCGAAAACAGCAGGTGAAAAAGTGGTGGAGGAAAAAAAGGAGAAAACACACAGCAAAAATCGACTGGCTGGAGTGGGTAAACAGGGCGCTACCACGTCTGAATTACTTGATTTGAAGCCGAAAACCCGGGCAAAGAATAAAATCAAGGTCGATTCCATGGCTGAAATTGATCAGGCTTTAAGAGATTTGGAACTGGTGGAATTTGGAGATGTGCGAAAAGATGGATCGACAAACCGAGTGAAATGCGATTGTATGGCCTCACGACATCCTCTTTTGGAAGTTGCTCCTAATTGCATGAACTGTGGAAAAATCCATTGTCTGAAAGAAGGTCTGGGTCCGTGTACTCACTGTGGAAAGCCCCTTTTGAGTGCTATGGAGCGAGACGAAATTTCGTCGGTTCTGTACCAGCAAAAGGAAGATATCCGAGCGGTTAATGCGCCTAAACCTGTTGTTCCTAAAAAGAAACAAAAGGCGATTAAATACAACCTGTCCAATGCGGGAGGACGAGCTGCTCAAGAAGAGGCTATTAAGCAGATGGAGGAGGAGAATCGACTGGCTCAAGAAGCTAAAGAGAAGGAGTTACAGGTGGCCAAAGAGAGACTCGATACACTCATGGCGTTTCAAGACAGTCAGGCTGAACGAACTCGAATTATTGATAATGTCGGCGACTTTGAACTGCCTACTGCTGGTGTCAACCAATGGGCTTCTGCTACAGAGAGAGCTCTTCAGCTCAAGAAACAGCAGCGTCAAATGGCTAAAATGGAGGAGAGAGATGCTCGAAAGAAGGGTAAGAAGCACGTGATTTCTCTGGGTCTAGATGGACGAGTGAGGGAACAGGAAATGGAAGATGATAGTACCGACGATGAAGATATCAGAGAGCTGGAGAAGAAGATTAGAAGTGAGAAACAGCAGACCATGGAGGAAAACTCGAAAAATGTATGGAACCCTGCCATGGCTGATTCGAAGTTGAAGAGAGTCAAGTATGTGCAGAGAGGAGAGGTTCAGGAGAAGAAGGTCGCAGAGAGAGGTATTGTCGATATTGATGGAGAGGACGATGAAGAGAGACTCATTGGATTCTAGATATTTAACTGAAATAAATAAAATGAAATGTATTTATGTTGCTGTTTCAGAGTGCCACAAAAAGCAATTACCACCGCTATTACGGAGCTACACCAATAAGACGTTGAGCCGTTACACTGTCATTTTAGAGAGACTATTTTAGAGGGTCTCAGCATGCTTAAAAATATTACCCTCAAAAATTATACTTACTCACAGAACAGCTCTACACCATACAATACCCAAAGACACGTGTCAGTAACACTTCGTTATTTCTCTCAATAAATAAATTCCCTACTTCAGTTGTTATAAAATAGGCAAAAAGTTTCCCACAATCATCATGGGGATATCAAACACGTCTCGTTTGATTGTCAACGAACATGCGGTATTAACCACCTCTCCAGACGGTTTCGTGAGTCCAAAAGTCGTCGTGATCGTGCCTCTACTGTCTCCAAACGCCAGTTCCGAAAACACGTCAAAGTACTGCACCACCGACTTGTTATCCATGCACTCAATGATAAACTGACTTAACAAATCACTCTGAGTACGCATAGTCAGCACGCAAAACTCCTTTCCAACAGCCGCTATTTGGCCTGTACGTCTCCACAGCACTGTGGGTGTTCCACTCAACGAAATGTACTTTTCAAACTCCAACAGTGTTCTCTGAAAACACTTTTCCATAAACACCAAATCCTCATACTGTAACGTCTGAGTAGTAGCGATAAATGAAGGTCGGTAGAACGCCATGCTCTTGACAACATCCAGCAGCTCCTTCTTTTCAAACCGGCTCTTCAAATACGCAATGAGAGCGTGAAATCCCGTTGTGTAAGCGTACGGTTTCGTGATGCTCGTATAAATATCTGTAGGCGATCCCTGTGGCGTTCCAGCGCTCACAGAACCCTCCTCTTCCATATGCAGACCGGGGATGGACATTGGAGAGGGCATGTGAGGACTGGGCGCCGGAAAAAAGTCTGGAGGAGAAGAAGTGTCGCCTCGACCTAGAATGTTGGACAGGATGGAATACTCCAGATTAGCCGCGGACGAGCCGAAATCCGTGTCGGGAGGACCCATTTGGGGCACGTGGGCATGCTGCTTTTGTGTCTGAGCTCCTGGAGGTGTAGGAGGAAGTCCAACCAGATACTTGGCCTGCTTTCGCTTACCATCAACACACTGGTCACCCATGTTTTTCTTGACACATCTGGCACACGGACGACCTTCGTCACACGTCAGATGAGCCTTCTGGCAGTGCAGACACGCTCTGGCTGTTTTTCTGCGGCGTCGTTTAGGAGCAGGAGGAGGAGGAGGCGATTCCTGTTTAGCCGGACCTCGAAGTATCGGGTAGTAGGACATGGTGGAGAAGGGGAAGTGTCACGTGCGTGTTGTAGGGGTGTTCACGTGACTTTTCTGACTAACGGCGTCCTTTTCCGAGCGGTTTTCGTCCAGTAGGTCGTTCTCAAAATCCACAACTGATGGAGGTGTAATGTCCCGTGCAGCTCTCTTTTATTGGATGAAAGTTGTTCCGTTCCCCGCAGAGTTTAACCCCTCCCTAGGTTGGGTAGACAGACGGGGGTGTTCCAGGTGAGTAGGAAGGGATATTTTGGTATATATGTGATCGGAAAGAGCAGCTCTACAAGATGCAACTTTCCGCTTGTCTCTAGGACGAATATCCACCGACTTGTACTGGTCGTGTGGTGTCTTTTTTTTAGCGGTCACGGATGTTGAGAAGGCCCAGTAAATAAGGTTTGGAAGAAGGAAAAACTAAGCGCATGGTCACGTGTCCGTACACCGAACAGGTGAGTCTCACAACTGACCAGCAGTGGAAGAATAGTTTTGATTAGTAAGCAATCTGCTTATCTGTCGATTACTACAGTCACATGACATGCGCAGGGGCCAAGACCCACTTTTCGACATGACGTATATTAAAGAAATATTATTTGAGATGAGATGAGACAGATGTGACGTTGGGAAATTACATCATGGCTGAATGGGAGATATTATGTATGTTACAGGGGTGTTTGGAATCTGAACCGGATCACCGGAGGTGTGGCTTTCGAATGTGATATTTCGTTTCTCAGTAGCTCTTCATTAGCACCGTGTAGAAACAGGCTGTGTTTAGTGAGTATTTCTCATTAAGTTTGTTGGTATTTTGTTGGGAGTGGTGGAAGAGCTGCTACTGTCTCAATGGTTGAGCTGTGGTCACGTGATATATATCAATAGACGTCATTTTTCAAGGAGATTCTCCACATATAATAATAACCCCAAATTGATAACTTTTGAAGAGATAATGCTCGAAATAGTTTTAGTTAGAGAAACACAGAGCAAAACTCGAAATTCACGGTCTACCAGAGGTTACGAGTATTTTTGGGCTTTTTTATTATTTTTTTTGTATTTTTTTTTACGAAAAACAAAGGGGGGGGATCGAGTTTCGGTGTTTTGACATTTGTTACTATGGCTAACTTTTTTTAGCACTGCATGCAAGGTGCAACAAATTTATCTATCGTGGTGTATAGGTGACGTTGTGTGAGGTAATCAAGTCATCAATGGTGGAGGTAATCGGGGTGTAAAAGTCACGTGACAGGAGGAAATAAAAGATACGCCACAAATAGACACAAACAGACACACAAAAAAACACCCTCATTGGACCCACTTTGTTCTCATTTCATTCGCCGCTCTGTCATGATAAAGTTATCGTGCATGTGGATGAAATTTTTATAAGAAGCTTTTCTTCCCTATCACCACTTGTCGACCATCACACACAATGTCTCTTCCCTACTCTGAGCAGCACTACTTTTCGTCCTACGACCACTTTGGCATCCACGAGGAGATGCTCAAGGACGAGTCTCGAACTCTGTCTTACAAGCATGCCATTCTGCGAAACCGAGATCTTTTCAAGGACAAGATTGTTTTGGATGTGGGCTGTGGAACCGGCATTCTGTCCATGTTTGCCGCCCAGGCTGGTGCCAAGCACGTCATGGGTGTGGACATGTCCAACATCATTGAGATGGCTCGAAAGATTGTCGATCTCAACGGGCTGAGCGATAAAATCACCCTGATTCAGGGCAAGATGGAGGAGATCACTCTGCCGTACCAGAAGGTGGACATTATCATTTCCGAGTGGATGGGCTACTTCCTTTTGTACGAATCCATGCTGGACACCGTTCTGTACGCTCGAGACAAGTACCTGGTTCCCGGAGGAATCATCATGCCCGACAAGTCCACCATCTACGCTGCTCTTCTGGAGGACGGAGAGTACAAGGACGAAAAGGTGAGCTTCTGGGACGACGTGTACGGCTTCGACTACTCTCCCTTCAAGGACATTGTGCTCTCCGAGCCTCTGGTTGATACTGTGGACCTGCGACACGTCATCTCCAACCCCTGCCAGATGTTTGAGATTGATCTGTACACCGTCAAGGTGGAGGATCTGGCCTTCAAGGCCAACTTTGACCTCAAGGCACGTGTCAACGATACTGCCCATGCCATTCTGTGCTGGTTCGATATCGAGTTCAACAAGCTGACTACCCCCGTCAAGTTCTCTACTGGTCCCCATGCCAAGTACACCCACTGGAAGCAGACTGTTTTCTACATTGATGGACAGCTGTCTCTGCGAGCTGGCGATCAGGTCACCGGTGTCATTGACTGCAAGCCTAACGGAAACAACAACCGAGACCTGGATATCACTCTGGAGTGGGAGTGCAAGGCTGAGGGTAAGGAGGGTAAGCGGTTCTACTGTATGAAATAGAGTACTCAGAGCGAACTCAAGAGCGAAGCGATTGAGAAGCGATGAGTGCGAGTGGATAACGCTTAGATGGATAACAAGGGCAGACTAGATGGATGCATTTGAGTGCGCTCATTTGCCGCGATAGATTATTTTGCTGTAATATAACAAATTTGTATTGAATTGAGAAGTTGATTAGATAGCCGTACTCCCCTGATTCGTGCGAGCAGAATGGTACCGATATTATCTATATGGAGTGTACTGAGTCTCTGTCTCAGCACATTACAATAGAGTCAAACACGGTCAACTGCAACATGAAACAGATGAGACTGGAGTGGGAAAAATCACTTGTACACTAATTACTTGTAGAAAAACGATCGATTGGGTGGTAGCGGTGAGTATGAGTATTTTCCAGAATTTTTCCATTTGAGATTTTTATATACTCAGAATCTCCTGGTCCGTGTGAACAGATTGATATCAAGATTGTCCTTCCTGTTGCTAATTACCAGTTTCCTAGGAGTATATGGATACATGTTCATTTCTCCATGGTCAGACAGTTTACACAACGATACAAGCAAGCACAACAATATATATTTACACTGAAAAATACAACCCAACAATTTCTGTATAAATAATTACAACCCCCATACTTGTACTTGACCCCCACAAACCATGTTTGCCGTTGCAGCCGGAGTTACAGCAAGTCCGAGGAGATGTAATTCTTAAATCATGTCTCAGATGAGCAGAGGTGAAATTTCAGTTGCGATTTAATTTCCGGTTTCCGAATTCCGATTTTTCACCACCACCACCCCGTGTGTCACGTGAGCTTAGTAAGCGGGCTGTGTACTGTGCCGTGCGTGATGCTTCAATCCTACTGTATGGAGGTAGTCTATGGTGTGGACGAGTTTATATTTCTTGTTGTAGTGAAATTTTTATTTTCCTATTTTTCCTATTTTTCATTCCACCAACACCAACCCCCTCCTACCCTCCTATCACCATCATCATCGAAATTAACTTTGCATCTCAACCTCTTCACCAACATGTCAGGCAACAACTCACCAATAAACGCTCAGCTGTTTCTGGACAAGCCGGACGTGACGGCCGACGCGCTCGACACCTTTGTCCAGCTGCCAGAATGCACATACATGAAAGGTCTCGGGTCTTCTCAGCAGGCCGAGGTGATGGCCTGTGACTGTAAACCCGGGCCTGTGGCGTGTGACGACGACAGTGGCTGCATCAACAGACTGACGTCCATCGAGTGTGTGCGCTGCTGCAAGGGCTGCCGCAACAAGCGGTTCCAGGGCAAACGGTACGCTTCTGTGGACGTGATCAGCACGGACAAAAAGGGGTTTGGACTGAGAGCCACCAAGGATATCAGTGCCGGCGAGTTTGTGTACGAGTACGTGGGAGAGGTGATTGACGAGCCCACGTTCAAGGAGCGAACGGCCGTGTACACTACTCAGGGCGTCAAGCACTTTTACTTCATGATGCTGCAAAAGGGCGAATTCATCGACGCGACCATGAAGGGAGGACTGGGCCGGTTCTGCAACCATTCGTGTGCACCCAACGGACATGTGGAAAAGTGGGTGGTGGGAAAACACCTGCGGATGGGCATTTTTGCGTCAAGAAATATCGCCCATGGAGAAGAAGTCACGTTTGACTACAACGTGGACAGATACGGAGCCGAGGCTCAGGCGTGCTACTGTGGCGAGCCCAACTGTGTCGGCTTTCTCGGCGGCAAAACGCAGACGGAAAGCGCGGGTAAAGTGTCTTCTGTGCTGACGGCCGCTTTGGGTCTGTCGGCTCGGGATATCAACAGCATTATCCGCGGCAAAAAGTCGCCTGAAGACGTGCAGCCGCGCGATTTGACGCTGGACGACGTCTCCAAGGTCATGGCGTCGCTCATGATGAACCAGGAGGCGTGGCAGGTCAATCTCATGCTGCAGCGTATCGCCTTGTGTCAGGATTCGTCTGTTCAAGGAGCTGTCATGAAAATGCACGGATACCAGATTTTCGCGCAGATTCTGACAGCCACCTGGGGCGACAACCCTGTGGGTCTGGATGCACGTGATCAGGTCAATGTCACGTTGATGCTGCTGCGAGTGCTGCAGAAATGGCCCAGAATCACGAAAAACAAAATCTCGTCGTCGCAAATCGAACACGTGGTCAAGAGTCTCACCTCCAACGACAACAAGGACATTGCCACCATTGCCCAGGAGCTGTTGTCGGAATGGGCGAATCTGAAAATGGCGTTCAGAATCCCCAGAAGAAAACTGGACGATGAGTCTCGAGGATCTTCTGAAGAGGTCAAGGAGACTAAGCAAGAAGCAAAGCCCCTGGATGACGAGATTGAGGTGGTCAAAGTGACGAAAAAGACGACTCCTACCGTTGAAACTTCCACTGAATCTCCTTCTTCTCCCTTCACTTTCATTCCCACGCCGTATTCCAACAAAACGGCGCCTAAAGGGCCCAAAAAGGCGCTTAAAACCGCCCCCACACCCGGAGTGCCGCCCAAACCTCTTCCCAAAGGATGGTCCTTTGCTAACGATCCCCAGGGCAAAGTCTACTACTTCAACCGGGCCCTCAACATCCAGCAGTGGGAGTTTCCTAAAGGCAACGTCTCCAAATCCGAACCCAAAGCGCCTAAAGCGCCTAAAGGAAAGAGACGGGATGAGAGACGAGAGTACGATGAGCCCAAAGAGCCGCTGTCGTACCAGTCTCAGCGTGAACATGATCTTCAGCGTATCATTCAACAGGCCAAGGAAAACAGGGAGGCAGTTGCCAAACCTGCACCAGTGGCCAAAAAACCGGCAAACACTCAGGCTCACAAGCTGACGAAAATGCTGGCCAAGGTGGTGCCCAACCAGGTGTCCAAGTACGACGTTGGACGAGATCGGGCGAAAAAATGTTCAAAGGACATTGTGCAGATTCTGGTGGACAAGGAGCTGAAACGACCGGAACCCATGAGCGAAATCAGTGACGATAAAGCCAAGAAGATCAAGGAGTTTGTCAAGGGATACATGGGCAAGGTAGTCAAGCGACTGGAAGAAAAGGAGGGTAAAACTAGAGATAAGGGAGAGGGATCTTCTTCCAAGAGAAGAAAGCGACAGGAAGAGGAGTACGCAGAACCTACCTATGGAGATGAAGAGGTGGTCAAGAAACCAAAGGTGGATATGGAGATTGATTTGGAGTAAGCTGGGGAGGTGTATAAAAGGATGTATATTAGTGTATGATATTGTATGAATGTGAGTAAGAGAGTAGGTGACCTTAAATACAACGTGAAATGTGTCTCAGCACAACTCGGATTTTTGGATAGTGAGTGGGCAGGTTATTGTATATTTACACTAACCACGCTTCCCTCTATCTACCAGTGAACTCCGCTTGTCTCTCCGACGTCTGTAGCGTTTGTTACGGCAGATCTAAACGCTGCATAAGATACAGTTGAGACAGTCATTTAACTTAGTGGTGAACTTTGTGGATTATAGCAGTATACGACAGGGTCTCGGAATGATTAGATCGGGTTCAGATATATACAGTTGGGCTAGTGTTAATACCCCAGTTTGACCCCCACTGTTTTCACGGATGAAAGTATATGCCACTTGACAACCAAGACAATACACAGTTCAATCAATGCAATATCATACCAACTAGAAATACCGGTTGAAGCTGTCATTTGTGCAATCTAAAGAGCAGAAAACCAGATATCCGTATTTAGCAGTTGTACAGAGTATTGTAAGAGTATTTTATGAGTGCTAGAGTTATTGGCAGCTCTATTTATACCTGTATGAGGTTCTACAGTGAGCTTGTCAGAAGCATGCCTCAACAGATACTGTAGTGTGAGACAAGAACTAAGCACACAGCTAACATATTGAGATACAATACTACAAGTAGACACCCTAGAGCACCTGTATTGAAGTTCTTACTGGTGCAAGTTTTGTTTGACTGCTTCAAAGAGATGTGGTTCTTACTGAGCATGTACAAGTATCATTTATTGATACAAGTTCCATTGGACAGTCATACCAAGACCACACACCACACAGAACAGCACTGTGTCTGTCTGACTCATTAAACCAGTCGCGTGTGGAATGTTCACGCATATTGGACGTTATCTTCCCCACACTGCAGACCATGCATACCAAAGCCATATCCAGTCTATTCTGTCTGTTCAATCAAGGTCTTTAAAAAGGGCTCAAAAAATAAATCCAATCCAACCCAAGCCAATATCTCCACTTCTTGCCTTGCTACACGTGAACCAAAACTAAATATGGGCCCACAAAGAAGAAATTATCCCCACCAGAATTCGTGCCACAATTTGTGCGGAAACATTTCCCGTGTGAAGATGCATTCCATGTGTGTACTCCTCCTACCCCACACGGACATCCATCGGCTTGTACGCGCTGCCACGACTCAATTGAGTCATGAGCGGTTACAACTACTGCAATACGAGCGTCTCGAAACTTTGCTTTGCTGGATGAGGAAGTCCAAGCGTCCAAGCGGAGGTGTGCCCCAAAGGAACAGGTGAGCTTTTGGTGGGTCACATAAATCTGCTGTATGAGATAACAGAGAGAAGTACGATAGATGAGAGTCAGAGAACACGTGTTTCTACAAGTACGGTACAAGTAACTCTGTGTCATGTTTCGTATTTGTTTGATGTCTTACTTTGTTAGATCTCACTAACCCCGTTCCAGGTAGTTCGCTTCGGTCACTACCTGGATAGCCGCTTTTTAAACATACCCCACACCGCTTGGCGCATCTCTCCCGCACAGCGGCTATATCGCCCAAATAGCCGCCGCCAAAACAGCGTTTTTAGCCGCCCGTCATTTGCGCCCTGGGAAACGCGACACACACAAATTCCCCGATGCTCCGGCGGCAGAGAAACCACACCAAACTGCTCGTTTTCCACACACTCTGTTTTTTACCGCGCAGACCGTCGCGGATAAAATACCAGTATGCAGGCGTGCGGCTCAGTGAGCAACTGAGTTTGGCGTGCATGAGGTGGTTGTTGCGGCGGGTAAATGATAAGAAGGGAGTTCAATCGGGTTGAGTATTGGTGCTACGGGAAAAATAAACACACCATCTTGTAGCCCTCATCCATGCGGCCATTTTGAGACTACCCTCGTCTCTCCACCACCACTGCATCACTAAGCACACCCCTCCTCCCCACAATAAGCTCGGCGGCAACACTAACTGGATGTGACGCCCAAGACAATATATAAGACAGCCCACGCTCCTTTCCACATCTCATCAACCAATGCTCCGACTCAAGACTCTCTCCTCCGCCGTGCGAGCCCGGGGCTACGCCTCCTCCTTCCGAGGCTACGCTTCTCTCTGTGAGACCTACTTCCCCAACGAGCCCAAGGCTCCTGTTGTCAAGACCTCTTTCCCTGGTCCTGCCACTCAGGATGCTCTTCTTGCTCTGGACACCGTCTTTGATACTCGAGCCGCCAACTTTGTGGCCGATTACGAAAAGTCCGTGGGTAACTACATTCAGGATGTCGATGGTAACGTCTACCTCGATGTCTACGCCCAGATCTCGTCCATTGCTCTGGGTTACAACAACCCCAAGCTGGTTGAGGCCTCCAAGTCTCCCGAGATGATTTCTTCTCTCGTCAACCGACCTGCTCTGGGTAACTTCCCCTCTTCCACTTATGAGAAGATTCTCAAGGACGGTATTATTGCCGCTGCTCCTCCTGGTTTCAACCACGTGTGGACCGGTATGACTGGTTCCGATGCCAACGAGACTGCCTTCAAGGCTGCTTTCCTCTGGCGACGAACCATTGAGCGAGATGGTCAGCCCTTCACTGAGGCCGATGAGCAGTCCGTCATGAACAACCAGGGTCCCGGATCGGCTTCTCTGTCCATCATGTCGTTCGACCACGCCTTCCACGGCCGACTTTTCGGATCCCTGTCTGCCACCCGATCCAAGCCCATTCACAAGCTCGATATCCCTGCCTTTGACTGGCCCAAGGCCCCCTTCCCCATGCTCAAGTACCCTCTGGACAAGCACGCCAAGGAGAACGCTGCTGAGGAGGAGCGATGTCTCAAGGCCGTTGACGAGATTCTTGCTTCCAACCCCATCCCCGTTGCCGCCATCATCGTTGAGCCCATCCAGTCCGAGGGAGGTGACAACCACGCCTCTCCCGAGTTTTTCCAGGGTCTCCGAAAGATCACCAAGAAGCACAATGTGCTGATGATCGTCGATGAGGTGCAGACCGGTGTTGCTGCCACCGGCAAGTTCTGGGCCCACGAGCACTGGAACCTGCCCTTCCCTCCGGACATGGTCACCTTCTCCAAGAAGTTCCAGGCCGCCGGATACTACTTCTCGGACCCCAGCATCAAGCCCAACCTGCCCTACCGACAGTTCAACACCTGGTGCGGCGACCCATCCAAGGCCATCATTGCCAAGACCATCTGGCAGGAGGCCGACAAGAACGATCTGTCCAAGCGAGTGGCCGAGGTCGGCTCTTACCTCTACGGCAAGCTGTCCAAGCTGGCTGAGAAGTACCCCACCGAGATCACCAACCTGCGAGGCAAGGACTGCGGAACCTACATTGCTTGGGACGCTTCTTCCGGCAAGGCCAAGGACGCCCTGGTGGCCGGCATGAAGGCTTTCGGAGTCAACATTGGCGCTTGTGGTGTTCAGACTGTCCGTCTGCGACCCATGCTGGTGTTTGAGGAGAAGCACGCTGACATTCTTGTCGGAGCTCTCGACTCTTACCTTTCTCAGGCTAAATAAGCGGCGGTACTGGTATCGTACGTGATAGGAGTTAATGATTAATGCATAGTAAAAGAATAAGGGCACGAGCGTAGCGAGTGCCCTAGCTGTAGGACATGAGACATGAGCGATAGCGAATGTCAAAAACACCGTAGGTAAACACTGTAGATGTATCTGTAGAACGAGATCAAAGTGATACTGTGTTCTTCACTGTAGATTGTGTATCACCAACCTATAGCATCATGCATACTGACAAGAAGATCATTGTCATTAATAAGACGGCACATGGATAGTGATACTGCTATAGATCTATGTATAACTGTATGACCCTGCAGTGTGTCTGTCTATTGATAGATCATGTATAACTCACCTGTAGCTCGGATTCTATTCATAATGAAGCGTACGGTATTCAACGTGAATGTCACTCAGTATGACTCAGATAACGACTGGTAATCAGCCCGAGGTAAGACATTGATGCAATCAACCTGTATGGGTGAATTTAGATCCAAAAAAAGTTGGGCTTATCTTGTGTATCTGCAGCGAATAGGCTATCGGCAGCAGTGCCCAAAGTAGTAGTACAAGAGTCGTATAAGCATGACTAGCACTGTTGTGGGCGTTTTCTTTAGGTCTATTTTTATTGCTTTTAGGTCCATTTTTATTTCTTTTAGTCCATTTTTAATTTAATTTACGGACTTTTTGGACTTCTCTTGGAGATAAAAAGAGGTAATAATGTAGTAGGGGGGATGAAAATGGTACTGGAAGAAAGAGGAGAGTCAGGAGATTCCAATGGTGTACTTGGTTTTATTGTTGCTTTTCGGAAAGCTGTAAATAATTAGCCAAGGTTGGACTGCGCTACTGTATGTTATTTGCTCACGCACTATTATACGTCTGTGCATTCCGTCGGAGTTTTGCGACTTTTAGCTGCATTCTGTCGGCTCTTTTTTTTCGCCGGCGTTTTTTATCATCGGCTAAAAGCTGCGCCAGCGGCTATTATTCTACTTTTACTCATTTTTGTACTGTACATGCAGCCGTAACTAACAACTGTCAACTAACAGCAGTTGGGACATTTTTCTTCGTCGTTTCTTGCGGTTCGGTTGTCGGCAATTCTTAAAGCAATTAGAGTTCACACAACCTCATCGTTTGATGCTCCGTTGTTGCGTATTATATCAGACGGAATCTCGGTGTTTACGTTTATTATGGCGTGAGCAGTATGTAGGAGTTTTTTTTTTGGAGCCGTGGCTTTATTTTTCAAGCTGTAGGGGGGTCTTTAAGTTTGACGACATTACTGTACGTTCAGGGCAAACGGGCAAATATGTATCCGCCCTGTGTGTGTATTCTTAGAGCTGTTTATGCATGTTGGAGTGGTTTAAAACGGTACTAATCGAATGCCAATCTCCGGGCGAATATGCATCTTGCTTACTGAGCCGAAACAGGTGTTTTTTTGACTCCTCCAAACCCGCTGGAAAAGAATATCTACGTCTGGTGCACGTATACCCTGCAATAATACACCGCAATAACACCTTCAAGACCCAGAAGAGGCTGTGTAGACGTCTAACCTACAGACCCATAAAGTGTGTTATCTCTTATCGCATGTGTCTAATGCACACTAGGCTGGGTGGCCCAGGACTGGTTGACAGGCGTCTTGACAGATGCATTTGTTCCACAGTGACGTGACCACCTTTCTGACACTTCCCCTTTGGTCACAATAGCCGGAATCTCCCTGACAGACGTACACCGCGGTAAACGTCAGCTTCTCGGCTAGGGTGGGGGTGTATACGTGATATCAACGTCAGGCGTAGAGTAATGTCAATGGGGAGATTCGGGTACAATATAGTCAGCTTCGGCCGTCGTTTCCCGCAAGATATTGCTCCTACATGCAGATGGGCTGATGGTGAATCGGACCGTGTTCTCATGTCAGAGGTGCTTCGTGTGTGCAAGGGAGCCACCTGCAAAAAGCAATCACTTATATTATGCTAGAGGAGGTGGTTCTATATAAACACTGAGCACAGACCTCTGTATGGTCGGTGAGGTTTAACTACAGATTAGATTTCAACAGAGTTTCATCTCCTTAACGTTTAGCACAAGCGTATACCTCCTGCAAACTTTGAGCAAAGTTGTTTTGGGTAAGCACCAACAGACAGGCTTTGGGCCCTTACCAAGGCCTAAATATCCGATCCGGCGACCAGCCCGCTGAAAAGTGGAGGGGTCGTTTTTTCCTTCTGCGGCATTTACCAAACACAAACGCAAAGCCAAGACGACGAAAAAAAGCTAAACCCCGTTTGCACAACCGACCCTGTATATTCTTATACGGGGTTCATCTGAGACAATCAAGATGATGCACTGAGTGCGGACAGTGCCGTATTTGTCTAGTGCCAGGGTTTAGTGTCTGTGCCAGGGAGAAAGGAAACAAAAGGCGCTCCACCAAGTCACGTGCGTGCCGTTCACTTCTAAATTGTTCACTTATTTCTTTTTATCCACATTGGCTATAGCTGAGCGTCTATCAAAGGCTTACAGCAACGGCCAGATCTGAACCGTAACCTTTTCCAGAAAGAAGAAGGGTCGATCGTCCAGCCCTGCAACCCGTTGGAGTAGGACGTTGGAGGTTGTCCGGTGGTTATTTGAGACGGGGGTGGATTGCAGCAAGTTATTATTTGTTTGTTGGTTGCCTAATACTCCAATAGTTGCTATCGCATGTATTGTACTATTTTGCAACATTGCCGTATTTTCTTTCTTTTTTTTTGTTTTTTTTTGTTTTTTTTTTCTTTTCACTTCTTCTCGACATGTTTGGCGTTTGCCCTTCTCGCCTGCCCTCGCTGGGGTGCCTGTGTTGAATCTGTTTCATAGTTGCGTCGGCACGTGACGTCAAAACAATGCAACCCCACAGCCAAGGTTTGCCTTCGTGCGTCGTTGCCCGTTTGGGCACCTTTGTCTTAGCGCCCTAACGGTCAAACTTAGACGGCGAGTAGCGGAAAAGCGTAGTAGTTGGCTGGATCGCTGCTAGAGGTCTTAACCGGCGCACACCTCGAGCTACCCGATCGCGCCAGCAAAAAACAGCCTAAAAAACGGCGCTATCAGCCTCCAACCAACGCCGAAAGCCCTCCAGCCCTCTTGCCCATTTTCGACGATGCAAAGGATGCAACCGAAAGGCAATTTGCAAATGTACTGTAGAGTAAGAGTTCCACGGAGAAGAGGTAGCGGAAAACCTGGGGCTTAGCCGTTTGGGGTGTTAATGTCACTCTGTAGATTTCCCCTTTTAGCACTATACCAGCTTTGAGAACTATGGGCACTGCTACATTTTTATCTGGTCCGTAGTGCAATCTGATTACGGTCCTGTATAATACAACGTTGTCTGTGAAGCTAAGTGAGGAGATTGTAGCCGAGCGATGCATGTGAGTGTGTGTGGTGGAGTGGGTTTTCAGTGTCAAAAAAAAAAAAAAAAAAAAATCAAATCAAATCAAAATCAAAACCAGCAATTATAGGGGCACCAAACCGTTATTTCGTATCATAGAACGCTGCACACTTTCTATCATAATCCTTGCTCCTATAATCTCTTGTGCAACGTCGCAAGATCGCCACGGTAATCGCGCGGGTGAAGGGTTTATGACGATCCTGGTGGAGAAAGAGCATTAGTCATAGGGCGGTTGAATGCTACCCTAAAAGTACGAGAGTAATGAGTACAGAAGGAGGAGCGAAAGAAGGAGCTCCAAGTTCTCCACACTCCTGTCAAGCTCTTCATCTTGTCCAACTCTTCATCTCCAACCCATCTCACTTCCGCACGTCTACTTCCGCTCTGACACGCGTCACATGTTTTTGACTCTTGACAGCTTTCAACAGGGCCCTGTGCAGTGACTGATTGCAGAGAACGTGGTCTCCACTTTTAGCGGGTGTTGCTGGTGAAGAGAATGATGGAGTCAAGGAGTCTTGGATTTCGTAGGAGTCTTGGAGTGGTGTGTTCGGAGACTGCTAAATCCAAAAGGAGATGGATTAACTACTTAGTGTGTCTGAAAGAAGACAAAAGAAGAAGTGTGCGAGTCTGGACTCGGGATTAACAACAATTGCTGAGAGCTATAGATGAAGGAACAAGAGGGGGACTCCTGAATACAGTAGAGCATGAATTGAACATGCAACAAGTCCACAAAGCTGCTCCTTCACTCCTTTTCTCAACTCCAAGGAACCATTAGCGGTATTTACAATTAGGAAACGTAAGAGTCTCACCTTAGCTGAGAAGCGACTTTTTCTTCTACACTGCAACTTCACCATGAGCTTCAGCATCATCAACTCCTCCATCTCGTCATCTCTTCAGCTCTCTCAACATTCTTCAACACGTCCAGGCTTCTCCTTTCGCCACTAAGCTACCATAGAGAGCTATACATGAGCTAAGACAAGGTGGAATGAGCAAAAAACGTGGTCTGGACTGTGATAAGAGAGGGACAAGTTGAGCAATGTGTCGGTGGAAAAATGTGCTTCATGCCTGGCTTGCTCCTGCTCAAGTCCTTTGTCCAGTGCTCCAACTACATCTAGCGTGACTCCATTTCTAATTATAGGCCTCCCACGATTCTGTGGAGCTGAGACAGGGATGATACATTGAAAAAAATGAGGAAAAAAATGAGAAACAGAGCACCCCTATGTACCCTCTCAAGACGTTTTCAAACCTCTGTGCAGGTTTCCACTGCCTCTACATGACTACTTGCTCCCTAATCTCTACAACTCGTCTTGTCAAATGTTAATGCGTATATTACACTGGTGGCTATCACCATGCTATATCTGTCAGGTTTTTGGGGGCTGACTCCTTTTGATTGTAGTTATCGTTCCTGCTGTTCTCCCTCCCCTCGCGCTCGTCTCACCAGCACCTTCCATCTATACCGTACCGTCTGGCTGTCTCTCTTGTTGAGCAGACGAGCGTACTCGGCGTAGTCCTGTCGCGGCAAGGTCGACAGCACCAGGTCCAGCAGCTTGTTATCGTCCTCCATGGTCCACGTTGAGTTTGGTGCCTTGGACCGTTTCCTCTGGCTTCCGTCACTCGTCTTGTCCTCAAAGCCTCCGCGTGCAAACGTCACTGTAGCTGGAGGCGGCAGGTGCGCCGTGGTAGGAACGTGGCCCACCGAGCCTCCTCGTGGACGCTGGTACGGCGAGTAAACCGACGAATTGCGCCTGTGTCTGTGTTCGGGCGCAGTGGCCGTAGGAGAAGGCCCAGGCGTCAAACTGGGATGGTGGCCGTGTGGAGCCGTCCACTGGGGAATCTGGATGGGCTGGAGCGGAAAGTGCGAGGAGGAGGCCTGGAGATGATGCGGGTAGTAGGGCTGGGGCGCGTGCAAGGGTCCTGGAGCATAGTCGGGCAGAAAGTGCGGCTGTGGAGGAGGGTGGGGCCCCTGGAGCGGTTTGGGCGAGCTTTTGGGCGAGGTTGGGGGTGCTGGGTCGGGGGGAGGAGGTGGTTGGGTGGCATCTTCGCGAGCGGGGGTCTCGGACTGTTGTCTGGATGCCTCATTCAAAATGTTTTCCAGCTTCATGTATGTGGTGTGGCTGTCTCGTGTCGTTGCCCCGGCAGCCGTATCAATTTCCGCTCTCTGTTGTGGCTCGTGTAGCCGGTCTCATCAGTATCTCCAAGAGATGGGTGGCAGTCGAAAAAGACGATGGTCGTTACGCACACTATGACAAGTGTAGCTGTCTCTAATGCTGGAGATACTTTAGATTAAAATCATAAGAGTGCATAGAGACGAGCAAACTAAAAGTCAACCGAGTGATAGAGTGGGGGTGTTGGGGGGCGTTTTGTGGAGCGGAAAACGGCGGGAATGGTGTGGGCACACTCAATTGAGGCCTGTGTCGCCMCCCCCCGCCAAATCCACACTCATTTCCTCTCCAAACGTACACTTTTCGTTTGCACCCTTTGTCAGTGAATTTTCTCTTGCTTCGGCTTTTCGCTTTGCTCCACTTTGTCTTTTGCCCTGTCAACTTTATGCATGGGCTAAACCTAGTTTTAAACTCAGCCCTGTGTCCTCCCAATGTGTCTTTCTCTCGCCTCGCACATGCACCGCTTGTTGGGCGCCGCAAAAGAAAGCCCACACGCCCGGCCCTGATCGCTGCCCACCTCAGGACCCTGTGCATAACGGTGAGCAGTAGCAACACGTGGCAACCCGGCCCAGCCCCGTATATAATAGTTGGTGCGTACATATCGGCTCAGGTGCGAGTCACAGCAACAAGACCCACAGCCCTCTTGTCTGCAAACAGCTCTGTTTGTATTCCGACCCCAAGGTTAACTAACAGGCAAGCAAGGGTTAAGGCCAATAAGCGTGATGAAGACGCAAGAGGCAGTCTGGAGTATCGGTGCCAAAAAAGACAAAAGCGTGTGCTTCAGGGGTATCGTCAGGACCCAGCTCCAGGCAATAGCGTTTGCTCATAAATAATATTTGCCAAAGCCAACACGGCGGCAAAATATCCTCGGAAATCAGAGACAGAGCACACAAGCACAATGCAACCTTGACGACAAAACAATGCCCTCTCTAAGACCTCCATGTGATATCACGAGTGTAGCCTTGGCCAAAAAGAGTGTGCAACCCAGACAAGCCCGGACCATCCCCCCACAGCAGCAAAGTTGCTTAACAAAACCCACAATAGTCTACTCAAGACAAACACACAAGTCTACGAGCACACTACTTCAACAACCACACAGTCAAGACTACACACAGATGATATTCTGTCTATTAGTTTCTCTTCCCACACACACACACCTAACCCCTGCTTGTATGCAAAAAATGAGGATACCACCGACATCCACATCCGTCCCAATCTCGTATAATCCGGCCCAAAGACACGCCCCTTACACGCTACAAACACGCACTACCTGTAGCACGCGTTCCCACCATTGTGCGTCGGCATCTGAACGGAGTTCTTCGCCGTCTGACCCCCAAAACGTCGCATCGACTTCACTGTCTCAGTTCGGTTAACCCTCCCCACACACGCCGTGTTTTAAGCTTTGACGCTGGCACCTGTTTCAAATGTGCAACACAACTTTACGGGCATCGTTATTAAACCATGTGAGACAGAGTGGGCGATATAGCTCGATGGCCTCGGGGGGCTCTCGCTCTCCGAATCGCAAATGTACAGTAAGCATAATCGGTCGTCTCACCTCCCTTTTGCAAAAACGAAAAAACTCCACTGGCGCTCAACAAACAGTAGCCCCAACGCCCTTTGACTACTGCGTCGCCAAACGTCCAGGATGCGAGAGTCGATGTGCCGGGTAACCAATCAGAGTTCGTGGGACGAGTGCTCATCTAGATAACCCCCCACCCCGTCTTGTCCCTCAGAACCGCTTATCTGTTTCACAAGCGCCACGTGACCCAGATCTATCCGGATCGCCATGCACCAATCCGTCTTCAGGAGATTAATACGACGCCAAGCACAGAGTGTGGCGAAAAGTGGTACCACTGATCGGCGACGTTTAGCCGAATTCGACGCCGGTGCAACAAGAGAGTGTCTCACCTGCAAACACAGCAAGCGTCAACTTTCGTCCACACCGCCAAGCTTCCACTTTGCAAAAAAACGACGATGTTTGTAGCCAGAGTCTAGACCGAGTAATAGCCGTAGAGAGGTATGTGAGGGTGTATGGGGGGATCTTGTATGTGCAAATACGCTTTTCAAGCGCTCAGTTCACCACCCACATTTTTTTCGCTGAGTCAGGAACATCGCCAAAATCCTCCTTTCCTCTTGACCATCAGTGGCTGGATATCGTAGCGTGGGATAGACTGAATAACGGGCTGTAACAAGAGCAAAACGACGTATATATCATCTAGACGAGGGTGTCGACGATGCTGAGGCCTTTAGAAACGAAACAGACGAGTTCTGGCCTGGTATCGACCAGTTCTCGCCCGTCGCATAGGGAGACAGCTTTGAAAATACAACTAGTAGGGGCAAAGTCATGCAAAAAAGGAATAAACGGTACCATTGGAAGGAGAAAGCTCCGCTGATCACATTGGTACCGTTCATTCTATTGTTGCACTTTTGTAGCGCCAGCTATTGATTTTTTTCGCCAGACGCATCCCCACCAACACCTCCATCGTCTATATTATCGTCTACTGAAGCCCCAAAACGAGCAGCGTTGTCTAGTGCCCACATTCCAGGTCTGCTCCTTCTTTCCGCCTCCTCCTGACTCTGGTGGACTAGCTGGCGGTCCAAAAAAGTGGAAAATCTGCACTGGCTCGGCTTTGCATGTAATAAGGAGTAGGCTTAGTGGTGACACGTTTTCAGAAGACGGTGGACAACGCTAGAAGGGTGACGACGATGCTCTGGTGGTGGACATGAGACGGGTTTCAGCCTCTGCCTCGCCTACGTGTTCCTGTCTCCTTAACCTTCATGAGAAACCGACTGCAGAGTGAGGTGCAGCTGTTAACAGAGACAACAGAGATGTGGCAAAGCTGAGAGAGCGGTGGTACGGTGGGCAGCCATCAAGCCGCTCGTGCCATCACTGACGTACTGTTTACTGTCCACTCACGAAGCAATTTGACCCACTTTCACCCTTTGTCAGAACTTCAGCATCAATCAGAGGTCCAAAACAGCTCAGTCAGCAGGAATACATCTCAAGCAGCACAGGCACAGCGTTCCGAGCGTTCCTACAGTGGTCAGAGAGCCCTCAGACGTCTTTCTAGCCCTTCAGCAACTCCTCAGCATCTCTCACTAGTCTTTTCACAGTGTTCAGAGCACCAGAAGAGCTCGGAAACAGCACCATCATGACGAGAGTCAAACAGCACCATTCCCCTAGTGTCTAGGATGATTCGGAGCAACTCCTGGACCTCCTCCCACTCCCAAAACTGCCACTATGATTGAGTCTTAGTAAGCACTCAACATGGCACCACAGGTCAACACTGAGACGTGCTAGAAACAGCAGGAGACAAAGAAAACACTCTAGAGCCCCTCTAGACCCCCTCCAGCAACACCCCCCATCATCTCACACCTCCCCGACCTCTTTTTTCCTTCTCTTGAAAAATCCCAAAATCACAATTCCTGGAAATCACACAAAATCACTCACGGGTATTTTCAACGGTACAACCGCTCAATCGGGTATCTTGCCTTGGTCTGTGGCCGGGGTATCGTTGTGGTATCGTGTGTTTGTGTTGTTGTGTCTTTGCCTAGTCATACCCCCTTAACCGATACTGTCCGGTGCATATTTAAATGCTGGAAATGGTCGATAAAATCGCACAAAATCGCTGGCAACGTTTGTGGCTCGTTTCGACGACTGTGCTGATGTCTGTGGAAGCTCTCGGTGAGCTGTTTGTGCTGTTGTCACACACCATCTGTCACTTTGTTAGTAAAAATAAGAGGAGCACCAGCAAGGAGTCCAGGACTTGCTCGGAATCGCGTCTACCGTCTGTATCACTATCTGTTCACCTCCTTGCACGTCTCGTCGACCGCGGCAGTTATCTCCTGTTTAAAACGGAAAAAAGCCGTGGAAAAGACACAAAAAGAAGTGCACAGAAACAAGTGCACAGATATGGCGATACTGCAACCTCTGGTCACCACCACCCTCTACCACCCACCTCTGCTCTGTTATCTCCAGCACGTCACCGTTGCTGTTGAAGTGAGACATGCAACATAGGGGTGTGGCGATGTGAGAGGTACAGAAGCAGGTGCATAAACAGGGGCAGTGTGTGTGGGGTGGGGTGAGGTTCCGAGAGGTGAGCGGTCGACCGGACTGACTGGTCAAGTTCTCCAGACAATCACATGAACCCTGAAGCCAAGCTTACACAAACCTCCGGAACCATAATACCCCATGTATGGCGTGAGAGGGGCTGTACAAGTAGTAGATAAGCATAGTGTAACAGAGCTAGAGTCGAGTAACGAGTCATGTAGTAGGTGTACTGTAGTTGTAGCAGTGGTGGCTGTAGCAGCTGTTATTGTCACGGTCATACTTGTAGCCAGTAGTATCATAAGACCGGTTATCCAGCAGCAATATACTCCTGAACACAGCAACAATGTACAACAGAGACTAGCCACCGTGCTGGCAACTACCACAAGCTACTACAGTACTCTCAGACTGGGTCTGGTGTTTTTCCAACCCATTTTACCTGCTGCGCATTGTGCTGTTGTAACATAATTGTAGGCGAAGTACGATGTACCGTACGACTACTCCTAATAAGATGCAACAGCAGCACACTCACACACTCACTCAGCAAGCTGTTCTGTACGTGTTCTCAACACTTGTCCCCTTCAACCCACCCCAGTCCATATCCTCCATCTCCAACCTCAAACCTCATACATACCGTTTCAGCTCCGTTTCAGCCCGTATCGTCTCGTATCGGACTGCACTCGCGAGTGGTGTATCGTACTGTTAACTGGCCAACTGCCAACTACCGTAGAGCACATTCAACCATGACAACTCATCGACATGTTGAGTTTGCTGGCAACCTCTGAACCTCCCCTTTAGGACTCCCGCTCTGCACAAAAGAGCAGCTGGGAGCGCAGCAGGGTAAGCTAGACCTTGGCTCTCTCTTTATGGACTTGTTAACGCCGCGCAACAATGCCGAAATGGTTTGAAAAACGGCTGTGTGCAGACCTCGGTTTCTGAGGCGTGTGGGGACATGAGACGCGCTGGTGAGCGTGTGTAGACCGCCGGGACACTCCTCTAGCAGGTCCAGCTCAGCGCTACGCTCGATTGCGGCTCGGGGGGGGAACTGGACCCCGTTTCGGCCACCCTGCTATTTCAAGATATTACCAAACCCTATCTTCCGTCCATGGCTGCATGCGAACAATGTGGCCACACAATAGGATTGTCAGCATTTCAAACGTTATTTGGGCCTGGGAGGGGTCTTCTACTGGACGGTGGATGCATGCTACGGCTTAGTGGGTGGTGTTGAAATGCGCGTTTTCGCTGGCTTGTTCACGTGCCAAAATCTCAGCCCGATCCGACCACAGCTCCCCACGTTACTCCTCTTTAGGCATATCTAAGACACCATTTTCAAAGACATGCATTTTAAACCTTTTAAACCCTAAGCGGCTCTTTTTGCACAGCACACGGAAAACTCCCGATGGAGGAGACGGCAACATGGAAACATGGAAGCTGGATTCTATGTATAGGTCCGAGTGTTCTTTGTGTGTGTGTGACGATGAATTTATCTTCAGATACACAAACGCACCTCACACTTTAGAACTCCTCTTAAACTCCATCTAGTCTCAGAAAAAGAACCGCCTTCCGTCCTTATACTTTAGCCATCTGTAAAGAACTTTGAGGAAGGAGTTAGAGAAGGGGTATATGAAACCTCTTACAGCTGGTTCGAAAAAGGACGGAAAAAAAAAATACAAAACCACCTAAAGCAGGGCGCCGCTTGTACATGCGCCAGTGGTAATATCTCCGCAAGTTGCTCGCGAATCTGCGAGCAGTTGCACCTCTGCACAAAGACGTGTCGTCTGCACCGAGGTGTGCATGCGCATTTTATTATTTGGCAAACGAAAAGCGGACCGCCCAAAAGAGGTGGGAAGAAGCAACTGCACAGATACGAGCCATAATATAGTGCATCGCACTGTGTTTTAGCATGCCTCATTACGTAGTTTAATCACGTGCAGCGAACAGCTCCTCCACGTGTACGTAGGTTGCACGGAGATATACGGGTTGTACAAGGACGTAAATGAAGGATACAAGGTGGAAGATATATATCTGCGTTTTATACGTTTTCCATTTTTTCTCGTATTCCCGGGGTTTGCCGTTCGGGCGTATTATTCCGAGTCTCCAAAAATGTCCAAAAAATCAGGCCATATGTACACGGATATAAAGCTAGCAGGGGACGTGAAATTGTCGTAGCAACTTGTTGAGGTATAGCGCTGGTATACTGGTACCACTGGTATAGGCATGTCTCCAAAAAAATATACGCCATCTGAAACACCGAGACAACAACACGATCATGGTGAGTATGAGAACACGGCATTAACGACACTTTCAGCAACTGATGGAGTACAGATAGGAGTACGATAGATTGGAGGTACAAATGGTGATGTTCAAATTGCTCTGGACAGCTCGACAAACGGCTTATCAGCAATACTGTTGAGTCTGAAGTTGAGAGGATGGACAGGGTATGAGGTGTTCTCAAGGGTTCTCAGGGTGTTCTACAGGTTGTTGGTTGACTCTACTGACTGCTCTGACTGCTCTGACTGCTCTGAGAGGTCTGTTCTGACTGGTTATCATGATTGTCTTGAGACAGAGTCAGTATCAGTACATCTCAGGGAGGTCTGAGTGCTTGGAGTTGTTCTCTGGACTGCTGGCTTGTGTCTAGTAGACTCTACGGGTCGTTCACGACTTCCAACAGCTGTTTTACGTCTCATAATCATGTCTACTTGAAGAACAGAACAGCACTAGACACTTGCCAGACACTTCAGATACATCTTCAGACACATCTTCAGCATTCCCTGGTTGTCTAGAACTCGTTTTCCAACTTTTGGTTACTGAGACGCTCTCTTATCGCTATTTTCTGCTCATTTCGAGATATGACTTTTTTGCCACGTCAACAGCAGCATTGGAGACTTGTCCAGACACATCTTGAGCACTCCCTGGTTGTCTGAAAGTCGTTTTCCAACTGCTGGTTGATGTTCTGCTGACTTTTTGGTACTTGCTGGATGTGTTGTGAAATGTCAGCTTGTGTAAATCGCCTCCTGAAGTTCACCAAGTCAACGAAAACGGCTTAGAAAAGTGTGTGAGATAGTTGTGTAGTTTCTGAAGGTGTGAAATGAGTAGCTACCTGGTAGTACTGTTTTGTAGAACACTTGTACTATAAGTTCAGTGCCTCAAATACTTGGTTGTAGTACCGGTATTGAAATGTTCACTTGCTCTACACATTCTATATAGATTTCAGTCCCTATCCACTTAAATTCACTGTCAAAAAACTTGTCTGCCTGAATTTCTTATGCTATCATCAACCATCACTTCAGTTGCACTTACTCAACACGGATCTGTTCTGAGAGTTGATAAACGAACTTTTTGAAGCTGTACATATCGTCACTTGTATCTCTTCCCCTCACACGTTACAGTTATGTCTCACATTACAGACTGTTATCTCATATCTAAGCCACAGATAAGTTGAGGCATGAGAAATATAATATGGCATTGTGTAAGATACAAGTGTTGTATTTGTGTATATACTGTTACTCATCTCAGTCTAGACTCTGAAATGTAACACTGAAAATGTAGCTGAAACAATACGAGCAACATGATACAGCCGAGGAGGTATCGATAATATCTACTTATGAGTCTAACTGTTTTTTGTCCAGTTTAACCGAGGTGACAAGCAGATATGAACTGGTATCGTACGATATATCAATATATTACTCCTTATGTTGAGTTATTTATATTAAATTTGATTTATTGAAACTGGGTCAACAAAATGTCTATAGCTTAGTTATTACCGATGGGTTCATAAATGAACGAGAACTCCGTAAATCGGAAATATGTACATGAAAACGTGCTTATACGAGGAGATTCTGGTTTTATGAATTATATTGAAAGAAAAAAAAGAAGAAAAAAATCCTATCACGCTAATTATACGAGACACAACTGAACTAACGAGTCTAGACCTTTGTGAACTTCAGATACAAAGATCTAGACCATCTTCAACACATACAAGCACGTTTTTTAGCCCAAAAAACCTCGAAAACTTCTCATAGACCCACTTATCATTCCAAATCGCATAGCACATCTTAGCACCAAGTAAGGAGGAGATTAAACGTACTGTACGATAGTGTATTCTCCCGTACGGGACGGTACTTCCGGTGCAATAGTTTTGAGTACGCTTTAATACGAGCATACTAAATTATTACTACTAAAAAACTCTTCTAAAATGGTCCGTGGCACACGTGTGAATAGCTGTAAAGTAGCTGCTCAACAATGGAGCTATACACAATGAAATAGTTATTACAAAATTACACCAGTCCAGGATTTTGCCCCTGTTACAGAAGTACAGGTATACCACGGAAGTATTGCTGGAGCTCTAAACACTAACCAGTTATACAGCATGCACTTTTACAGCATGCTGTACTCCTTTTTTTTTTTTTTTCGTCCGAATAATCCGGCTATGCTTGGTATCGGATCTTCGGAAGAACCCCCACTGCCCCCACTGAGTTGAGCTAGTGAAAACGGTTTTTTAGACCGAAAAGAGGAAAACGGGAAAACCAGAAAAAAGCCACAGAACATGTACGTACAACATACCGAACAAGAAACTGGTCCTTACAAAAAGTACTGTAGAGCTCTTGAAAAGTAGAGCTCTTGAAAGAAGTAGAGCTCTGTATGTACCAGTACTGGTACTGTGAGTATCAAGTATTGTACTGTGTGTTTCTTGTAGGCTTCATATTGTACTAAGAGACTTCACTGTCTGTCTTAACAGTATGTACAGTCTTACTAGTGATTACAAACAGTGCACACGACCAACATGCACACCGTATTGGTACAGTAGTGTATGTATGTACTCGTACACAACCACTAACGCTTGCTAACGCTTGCTACGCTTACATCTGAAGCAATATGTATACCAAGACTAACGTGTGAGCAGTAGACTGGACGTGCCGTAGTAGCCGTAACTACTGTAGCACTAATTCCGCATCATGCAGTATGCCCACGGACGTATGGTTTACAGCAGGTACGTGGTTCTACTGTAGAGGGCCGAGCTGGTAGTATGTAACTAAGCATTAATCAGCTTGGCGAGAGCTACTGTATGTACTTCTAGGTGGAAAAAAATTGTTTGTAAGGTGCTACTTTTACGAGACTGTATATCGTAGTATCTCTGTAGTTTGGCTGCTTGTAATTTCTGTTTGAATGGGTATTTTTGAAATATGGATATACCATTAGATAGAGGAGAACGAGGAGATTCTAATGGTACCGTTTAACACCACTTTTGGGCTACTTTGGTTGAAATAGTTTGGGAAAAGGCTTTGGTAGGTCTATGCTTGATGTATCATTATTGATATTTAGTCAATGTAACCACCACAACCCACTTTCTGGTACTTTTAGTGACAATGAGGTATGCTTGGACATCGACAAGAGAAGAGATACCAGACCAAGTAGTAGCTCCTACATCAGCTATCTAAACATAAATATCAGTCTCTCTGTGAGGAAGTTATGTATGTAATCTCCTATTGTATATTACGTTCAACAATGCTTTAGGCATTGATATTGAGTACTGCCATGTAAATATCTCGACTTTTTGTATGATACTTTGCATGAAATTCAAGTTTATTGTATATCGACTATACTTCATCTTTTCAGAAAGCCTGTATTATTTCCTTCAAACCTCTATAACTACAAACATGATGAAAATGAAATCAAAGCTGAATCTCTACAACAAGAAATGATCCTGGTATTGGTAGATATATATATTCAGGCTACGATACATGTTGTTACTATACATGAACATGTCTGCAGTTGGTTTCGCGTTTCTATGCTCTGGAATGCACTTCTACACCTCCGATATCGGCGTGTATAAACAGTATGCGCCCTGACGATCACTAGCGTTACTCGGATCTTTGCTGGGGTACTTTTCACTGATCTTTTTGATAACTTTAATGTGACTGATGGATCTGATAAAGACTTTGCAAAAGGTAGTGTGACCACCTTGGGGGTTATGCTTGGGCTTGGCAGTTTCAGTTTCAGAAACAGACATAGAATATATTATCATATACAGGTAAGTCACGTGACACACTGTATAAAACGACACGTGCTGTATAGTGCAAGTATGTAAACACCTCCGATTATCGCTCATTTGCTACTTGTACGTTGCTGGCATGTGAAACTTTGTATCTATGACTCGGTTCATTCATAAGTGCAACATGGTTGATGTAACAGCAACTGTGATGTCATAGCGGGTGTACGGAGAACCTTGACGTGGTTACGCGGTTAAGTCGTTTTTATTGCGATTTAAAAAAACCGGAAAATCGAAATAAATCAGAAAAATAATAGAAAAATCGCAAAAAAATAATGGACTTTGTTTCAGTGCTCTAAGAGGGTTTCGAGATGGTTTTTTATATTTTTTCAGCCCACCTTCTTCGTAGGAATGACTCAAATGAGTCTCAAAGTGACTCAAAATGACTCAAAAATGACTCAACTTTCCCTTTTGAAAACATTCTCAACCAGCCCTCCAACAAACTTTGTAGGCGAGCAACAACATGTTTTTTCCAAGTCTAAACATGCACACCCACCTTGACGAAAACTTTTGCTGCCGGGGTTTCAACCATATTGTCGATAATATTTTGATTTGATTTTCTGCGGAGAATTTTTCAAATCTGCATAAAACAAAGATTATCTGATCAACCTTTATCTGATCTGAGTCAGAGTGAGTAAGTGACGAAGTCCAAATACGGGAATAATACGTGTCGGATTGACCTCTCAAATGGATACATCAATTTGACCAGTCATAGTGACTCCTCATTGTGACTCCTCATCTCCTCACTCGCTAAAGTACCCCTCATTTTTTTCTAAGCGATTCGCAGCTCACATGTGGCCCGGTTAATGAAAAGTCTCACTTCGGAGACACTCCGGATCTATATAATTTGCCGACAAATCCGTGTGGGGTAAAAAAACAGGGGTGAAATACATTGTATATGCTGTACACGTAGTACGATACATATATACTGCACTTATTGAATCATTTTTTGCCTGCTTTTTCTGTGTTACAAAAGAGGGGCTTCACGTGACCCGGTCATGTGGTCGGGGCTGAAAAGTTGCTTCGGAACCTTATTTTTGAAATTTTTACACTTTAACTTCGGAGACGCGTTTTAGCCTTTTTCAGCCATGCACCTGAAAAAAACACCACACCTCTTGTGCCTGAGTCATGTGGTAGCAAGTAAGACGAGATAAGCCGTGCGTAGGAATGCGCCTTATCAGCCACGGCATTGATAGCGAATAAACAGAGTGAGAATTTTTCACAGATGATTTTTCCAATATTATTTCAAATATTATTCAGGACCACATGTCCACACAGAGCCTCATCTCCCATGTCTCTCTCATCTAACACCCCACAGGCGTATGTCTCAGTCATACGAGAGAATCACCCCTCATCGCTTCTCCTCATTTTCCTTTTGTCTTTCGGGCAGCTTTTTTTTGCAGGGGTGGGCTTCCGAGGTAGATTAGATAAGAGAAGGGCTGTGTAAAAAGAGGAGAAAAATATGTACATAGTGGTATGGCACGTGGTAGCGGAGATTTCTGGAGTGCCATATTAATATTTATTTTGCTCATTTGATTTGATTTTTTTTTGCTTCTTTTTTATTTATTATATTACCGTTTCATCTCCTACACTTCTATAATTAGCATCGGGGGTTCCATGCATTGACAATCGTCTTGACAGAATAAATGCCAAACTTATTATCCCCGCTGTGGGTGTAGGAAAAATCTGTTGGCAAAAATCAACACGTAGAACCTCGTAGAATCTTGCGTTTCATATATCGGACCATTTACGACTTGCTCACATTTTTTTTCTGCCCTGCTCTTACCTCTCTAGGCTTCCCTGCACTAAAGAGGCCTCGAACTCGATAACCTCGGAATACAATGGGGATCAGCAAACGTTGTTTTGAAAAAAAATGACAGCAATTTCTTTGTTTGCCATGACGCGGCGGAAATTTGTGGCTGAAGCAGAAAAGACAATAAAAGCCGGGCAAAAAAAATCGGAAAAATCTGCATTTTTTTGTGGCGTTGCCAAGAATGGTGCCACTTGTTGGTGGGAAAATTCTCAACACTCGGAGCCCAGTCGACTCGGAGCTACTCGTATTTCATTTCAAACTTATGTTGCATAATGCCTCAAGCCACAATATGTGACGCCATACAGAGGAGAAAAAAAGAAAAGCCAGAGCAAGCTGTGGGAAATGGAAAATGGGGAAATAGGAAAAAAATCGGGAAAAAATCAGCAGCCATTAATACCGGTTTTCGGTGCTTCTACATCGTTGCCGGAATAACCTATTTTTTTATGATTTTTTTATTTTTATTTTTTTATGTTTATTTTTTTATTTAGGTTTTGTTAAAATTTCGACTGTATCGTGTGTATCTTGGTTTAATCTCAGATATCCCATCAAACTCCCAACTACAGATAGCCACGAACAACACCGTATAACACGCAATACGCGTGTGATTAACACAGGGTAAAGCCATAGTCCTGTAGTCACGTGTCTTACGTTTCAGAAAATCCACTCGAAATTTCCGTAGCCACCTCCGAGCGTGCACAAAGTGGTTAAAGCCGTTGCACCCAAAATGTGATTGGGTTTGCTAAGAGATGCCTCAGAAAAAAGGTAAAAATCGAAATAAAATCGAAATAAAATCGGGAAAAAAATACTAAAATAACCACCGAGGTCCTACGCTCACGCTCTACACATACAGTCTATTAGGGGGTATTTACAATGCATTTTTATGTCATAACTTCGTACAGGCTTGCGCCGCATTTTTATGAGTCCATCAGTTAAGACGACTCCTTGGTTTCCGTCCTCCAAATAGAACTAGTTCGTTAACTAGTTCGTTCGCTAGCCACTCGCTAGACACTCGCTTCGCTCGTGTCTCGCTCGTGTCTAGCTCCTCAACCACCTCCTATAATTCCCCGCAGCATCCACCGACTGACCCATCTGCTGATGATTATAAGCCAACGAAGGCATCATCAACGGCGAAGGAGGAGGACTCAGTTTCTTCCCAGACACCTTCTTGGTCGTCGCACACAGCAACGGGCTTCGGTACATGAGATGCGAGTTGTACTCCGGGTACGTTTCATCTTCATCGTCATCCGAAGTGGGTGGCGAGCAATGCTGAGTGGGTAACGACTGGGCCAGAGTTCTCGGCAGAGCTGTGGGGCTCTTGGGCTTGTTGCTGTTGTCTGTCTTTGTGTTTGTGTTGTCTTTGTGGTCGTCGAGAAACAGCTCCTCAGGAGACAAGGGCACCAGAGGCTTTGGCCGCAAAGTGTACAAAGTCGAGGGGTTGTTTTGTGTCACTTGCGCCACATTTGTGTCGGAGGATTTGCAGCTATCTGAGCAGTACATGGAGCCCGAGGGGCACTGCTTGTCGCAGACGGTGCAAAAGTCGTGGGACCACATGTATGTGTTTTTGTGTTGTTTTTGTGTTGTTTTGAGAAGTGTGGAGATGAGTGGTTTTGGAGGGTGTTCAGATGGTTATATAGCTGTGGGTGGTCGAGGCTGACTTATTATGCACCGAGAGGTTAATTTCGGTGGCACAATAAATTTTCCTCCGAGCTTAAAAAATTAAAGAAAAAAAAAAAGCACAAAACCAGGGCTGCAGTATACATGTATGACAAGAAAGCAAAGCGAATATTGAGTCATCCAGTGCGATACTGCGATATATATGTCCATAAAAATATATAAAAAATATATAAAATATCTACGTACCAGTACAAACCGCTCATCATAGTTCTCAACTTGTAATCTACTAAAACAGGGTCTTTAGACTGTTGAGAAATACCCTGTCGTCACCCGCACTATCCATCCACGTGTATTATACACCACGGTACACATCGCGTTTGGGCTGTATTTAATTTCTCCCTATGGAAAACGTGCCCTTTTATTTGGTGTTTTTTTTTCCCACCCATTTTTTTCACGCTTTCCTAATTTCCTTATTTGTTTTCTATTTTTCTAATTTTTTCTAATTTTTTTCTGGTTCATTTTTCGTGTCAACACGTTGTCGCGACGCAGCCTCTCCGTTATCGCCCTGTTAAAAAACACCCACGTTCTATACTGATAGGACGGGCCTGACCCCACGTGTCCAAGCCTAAAAAAATGTTTACAGAGAGTTCTCGTGCCGAAACGGGAAGTGAACGGTGTGAATGGGTGGTTTTGGGGGTGGAGATTTTTGTGGAAGCTCAATTATTGTGTTTGGAGGTGTTTCTGAATTTTTWCGAATTTTCCGGTTTTTTTGGAATTYTTTTTTTTTTTTTTTTTTAGCAAATTTTGGAGTTTCCTTTTCGGTGCATATTGCCTCGTCGGTGTGGGGCACTCATTTAATACATGTCGCCTTGAAGGTTTTACAATTGTTGCACTCCACCTTCTGGGATCGGCCTGAGGGGTTGCGGTTAGGGGAGGGTTAGGGTAGGCAAAAGGTGGGTAGGGTTAGGGTAGGGGAGGGAAATACGCCAGGGTTAGGGTGGTGGTTAGGGTTATGGAAGTCGGGGTTAGGGTATTTCCAGGGTTAGGGCGCTCTGGTTAGGGTATACCAGGGCATACCCCTTCCTATTCGCTCACCCCACCTACTTAGGCCTACCCCTTTGGCACATGTTGCTGCTGCATGTGGCCAAACAGTTGCTCACTTGTGGGACGCAGACAGGTGTTTCCCCGCATTAGGCAAGTTAAGGGATGAGGCAAATAGAGTTTAATCCATTGTTGCCTGTTGCAGCTCCTTGGCCCTGATCAGGCGTCATCGCATACAGATGGGGAAACTGCTACGCGTATTAAAAGCGACCGGGTTGCCTCCGACACGTCAGCCCGTTTAGGCAGGAGCTGAAATGGGCAAAAAACAAATGAGGCAAAAATGCCTTTTTGAGCCGACCTTTTCCAGAACACACTAGAGTCCCGGAATATGGGCCAATATGAGACTCCTGCTAACGTGGTTAGTGTGCCGAAGGTTGTGGGGCGCGCGAATTGCTATAGAAAGGACAAATAAGCAATAAAAAGCAACTTGCCCAGGTTTTTGCGTCATGACATTGTGGATGTCGTGGGGACGACATTGGGCATGTCGTGTGAGAAAATTTGAGATATACGTGTGATATGAGCAGAATGACATCTGTCGAGTGTCACTGTCAGTGTCATAAGCAGGGCGTATTTATTTACATGAAGATGGTTGAGTTATAACAGGAGAATCGACCATGCATAGCAATATCTCTAAGTGGGATTTCCTGTTTGGAGTTCCTAACCTGGAATTTCCTTTTCGGGCGGTGCCTAATTCGGCAACCCTAACCCGGTCCAAGTTGTGCTACCCTAGCCCTGTTAGTTGCCCTAACCCCGCCCTAACCCCAAGCCCCAACCACCACCACCCTAACCGCACGTGACGTCATGTGAGATAGCGTAGCCGGGCCTAAACTAGCGCTCTGTTTCAAACTGCCTGTTCCGGAACAATGTCACCGTTGCTCCATGGAATCTACAACACCCCGCATGCATGCGAGCAAGCAAGACCTCGCAGGCGGGCATAATAATAGCACATGAAATATGCACGGAAGTGAGCAATCTATAGCGGGCAGTTATAGCGACAGTGCGCGGTTAGGGATCTAGACCTTGGAAGAAAAAAACGGGCACCCGGTTGTTCCGGGCATTCCGGGGTATGCCTTTTTTTTTGGTGTGAAACACAGCCCAAGACAGTCGTGTGGACCCTGGGTGGGCTAAATAGGTTGGAACAAAAAATCGCCTTAAAAAAATCGGCCTTTTTTTTTTGGAAAAATATGGAAAGTAGCGGAAAAACTGGAACAGAGGGTGTGTGTGGAGTTTTCAAGCTGGACAAGTGTGGTCTGGATTGGATGATTGGATCTAAGACAGTTGTGAGACAGTAAGAGTGATATGCTTTCGAGAGAGATATGTTTTTTGTATGTGTGTGTTGTGTCGTCTCCTGGGATGTGCTGATTTTCGCTACGTCGATATTTTTCACACTGATATTCTTGCACGGCTCTTCAATACGACATTATACGACGCTTTGTCCCGTTCGGGTCATAAATACTAACCCGCTATCAATAGCAGAATACGAGAGGAGTCTCGGAGGGTTGAAAAAAAGCAAAAAATGCTTGGAACTTCTTCTCAGCCTTCTAATGAGATGCAATTAAACGTCTCCGGCTCTCCATGGATAATATCCTGTTAGCAGAGTTGTCACGAATAATACTGCTATCTGGACGACGTGGGCGCACCCTCCAAAGATAATAAAAAAAGACACGTTTAGTCGGTGGTGCAGCTAGCCCAGGGGATTGAGCGTCGTCAAAATGCCACTTTAAACAACAAAGACGAGTAATCAGAAATCAGAAAAAGATACCAGCCGAGAACAAGGCGATGGCATACATACCCGTAACGTCTTCTCTGGTTATACTACCCCGGTTGCGGCAATCTGGGGTTGCATCCCGCTGGATAAGTAAGGTACGCTTCTTCGTGTGCCAAGCAGCAAAATGTTGGCAGACGTCTTGTATTGCAGTTATACATGCCAAGTAATTGGGGGTGTATAGTTAAGAAGTGTACTTGAGGGCTTAACTGTAGAGTCGATTTTTGTTGTCGTTTTGGCGATGTGAGAATGTGGGCAAGGTTGCTGTGCTACCCCTTGTTGCACGCTACTGATATTCTGTCAACCGCCTTTTGATTGCGTTTGGAACCGTCTTGGCGTCATTTCATTTTGGTCGAAAAAAAAAAAAAAAAAGTGAAAAAACAAAAAACGAAAAATAAAAAATAAAAAATAGCTTCATTTTGTGTTTCTTTAATTAAAAATACCCGGAATGTCGGCATCTTTATTGGCCGTCGGGGTTTGACAATGAGACGAATAATATCCCACGGTGTTCAAAATAAAATATATCTAGAAAAACCCTACAACTATATGAAATCGAACTCGTTTTACCTCGCTTCCAATTTTTTCTCTTGCTCTTACACACTACACACCCTACGCTCGTCTACAACTGCCCTGAATCCTCTTGTATTGCATCTCAAATCTTGCATGAATCTACCTAAGGTAGACGCCTGGTTAGCGGGCCACGTACATTAGCGTCTGTCTTTGTTAATAATGCGGCGTACGGAGAATACACAGAGGTGGTGTATGTATGTTGTAGAAACCAGTGCTGAAGTCCCGGTTCTGGTTTGTGGTGTTTTGACCCATTTCCAGCTCCATTTTCCAACCCCACAGCCTCCCGTCCACCACCACAACTCTGTTAGTGTGTAGATACTCGCGGCTAGTGCGTCCATTGTGACATGTAACTCGAGAGCGTACATTGCCGGGTGCATTAAAGTCTTTGTCACAAATTGCGTCCGATCGGAGGTTGGGTAATAGCAGCAGTGTTATCAATAGATTCAACAGTCCAGAGTGTTTCACAAGTCTCTCTCTCCAGCTTGTCTCCTGTCCATTTCTCAACGTTGACTAGTGTGGCGATTTAGACCCATAATACCCGCGAAGGGGTTGGCAAGAGCTAGCAAAGAACAGAAACGACTAGAGCAGCTAGAAACGACCAACAATGACTAGCTCGGGATTTCTAAATCTAGAAGAGTGGTTATGACGAGGTCTGAGAGGAGAATGGGTGAAGAGAAGACAATGTGTGTGAAGCAAGTCCACATGTTTTCTTTGCACCGCTCAGTCGCCAAAACCTGCTTAGAAAAAGACCAATATGCCCAATATCCCGTGAGTTATGATAAGTGTAGCTGTCGGTGGTAGATAGACCTTAAATGGACACAAAGATGGCTAGCACGATATATATGTACGGGCATGCCCCTCGAAAAAAAACCACACGAAACATGAAGTCCAAGACCCGTTACCACTGTCCCCATTTCGGGTGCAAGAAGAGCTACACCAGAAGGGATTATGTCGAGAGACATGCAGTCAATCGTGAGTACTTTGAGAGACAGCATCCCAAGGATTTCTGCCTCGACTTTCTACCTACAGTCACATGTTGGTCTCAACATTGATCTCTCAACATGTGCCTTTGAGCTGCCCTCCTACGTCATGTCACGGTTTGACATGGAGTGACAGAACCATGTGGCTTTTCAACGTCACTTTGAGTTGCCAAGTACTGGGTGCAAGTTAGGACTATCAAGTGAGCAACAGTACAACAACTGTTCTACAACAAGTGTTCTACAACAACTGTTCTACAGTACAACAACTGTTCTACAGTACAACAACTGTTCTACAGTACAACAACTGTTCTACAGACAACTGTTCTACACTGTCTGTTCTACAAACAACAGCTGTCTCTGTTCTACATTGTCTGTTCTACAAACACTTGTCTGTTCTACAAACACTTGTCTGTTCTACAAACAACAGCTGTCTCTGTTCTACATTGTCTGTTCTACAAACACTTGTCTGTTCTACAAACACTTGTCTGTTCTACAACAGTTGTCTGTCTTCTACAGCATACAACAGTTGTCTGTTCTACAACATACATTAGTTGTTGTCCGTTCGGACCTTCGGCCCTCACTCCCGTTTCTAACCCAGACATGGTCACCAAACCCTACATCTGTCTCGTCTGTGACCGCTACTTTTCCCGAGCAGATCTCTTCGAGCACCACATGGACACAAAGTACCACCGCAAGCGAGCGGAAAAGTACCAGCACCCCGATCATCCATGGCAAGCTCCCGAAAACCTGCCTGGCGAGTTTGAACCGGGGTTTGAAGACGAGTACCATAAACCCGTGACGTCTCCTAACGACTCTCTGGCCTCTCCATCGGACCAGAACGACTCGTACTTTGTCTACCAGCAGCAGAAACACGAGTCGTCCTACTACTACCCTACACAGCCCATGTACGTGAACCCTGCCGTTCCTCCAGTGCCTCGAGGAGCTCACTTGTTGCAGAACCTGAACTCGCTGCATCAGTCCACTCCTCAGCAGCAGCAAATGTCGCCAGTGATGCAGCCTCAGTTCCAGCAACAGCCTCCTATGCTGTTGTCTCAACATGGACCTCTGGCTGGAGTGGCTGCCAACCAGCAGGTCTACCCCTGGCTGCCATCACAGACCAACCCAATTCACTATGTATAGAATATTTATCAAGACGGAGAGACGATGTAACAACAATAGACGTGTGTATTAGTTGGTGTAAGTAGAAGAATCTTTGTATTCTAGACCTGTGTTGAGACGTAGCAGACAGAAAGAATAAACGATCATGTTCTCTAGCCCTGTATATTGAGAAGTAGATATGACAGAAAGAATAAACGAGTTATGCTATGTTATGTAGATCTAGATCTAGGAGTAAATTATGTTCCTGTATTTGTACATGTTGTACCAGCTGTACCACCTCTGCCATATTGAAGACTTCTAATATAGCTCGCATGTATAGAAGCTCGTTACAGTATATTACCCCCCGTATTTACTCTATGGTTTTTATCATAACTCAAGACCCAAGACTAATAACCCAAGACTTATCATAACTAACACATCTCTAGCTTGTTCCTTCTGGTCTTTTACACGTTACTACTCTGTACCCTTAACAGGAAGTGGCAGACGGAGCTCCACCGAGTCTAGAATCCATCTTTACATCTCCCCAAAACACAAGGAGCCGTCTCTGACACTCCGGCTGTGCAAAAACCTCTTGGCACATGTTCTCGGACATTTACCATCTCTTGGTATTAATCTAGATTTGCTTTTTTTCTTGGTATAAAGAGCAAATATCAATGTCAATCACCGGCTGTGAATTCCATGGCCACATCTTCTAGCACCTCTACAAGTTTCCATTTTCTCCACGGATATTCCCCACACTCCACACGGCTTCATTCTCTCTTGTTTGTTTTTGCGAAATTTTATCGCCCCATTTCCCCCTCTCCTCCTTCCCTCCTACCCCCACACCTATACATTTTGCAGTCGTATTCACTTATCATAGCCCAGCCTCGAACGAGGTGCTTGTTGTATCCTCATGCGGAAGGGTGAAAAATGGCAAAAAAAAAGAAAAAAACGAAAAAAAATCTAGAAAAAAATTTGCTGCAAATTCCACACACCTGCGGCCCACATAAACGTGCACTTGACATGAAACAATAATGGCTTTGTTTTCAGGCTTGGTGGAAAATAATGGGTCGGCGGTCCAGCACGTGACGCTAAGTTAGCCTTTTTCAGCAGATGAAACCTTGCTCGTAAAAAGGTGTAGGGTCGATATCTAACCTTCGTCAAATAAGCACAGATGCACACTTTGGGTTTCCGGCTCGCCGAAATGTGGGGACAACAAAGAAAAGAGCACAACTCAAAACGCCGACCAACATTAGACGGCGGGGAATGAACCCCCGTCTTACTTATGAATATCACAGGGTAATAGAACCGTGGAAAAAAAACAGACTACATAATACCATTGTGTTATTAGAACAAGGCCCTTATGCACCAAAAAAAATCGCAAAAAAAAAAAAAGGCCCAAAATCGACCTCCACTTAGCTCACAAACAGACCACACTACCGCGTACTTTAGTTCGTTCAAACGGTCTAGCTGGTGTCAAGTCTAGAAGTTCCACGGAAGAGCTGGAGATCCAAGCTGTGCAGCAAAAGTGCAGAAAAAAAGTGCAAAAAAACGGCTTCAAAGGAGGTTAGACAAGCTCATTGTGCGTGCGTCAGGGGTTGGAGTGATTTCCAAAGCGTTCCAACGTCTGTCAGGACGAGCGAATATTCTGGATACGGGGGTTAAGCGCCCAGTTTGTTCATGAGAATGGACAAATGTGACATTCGAAAAAAAAACAGGCCATAATTTGAAGGCTGGCCGGGCCCAGTTTCTGCCTCTTTGGGTCTTGTTCCCATCAACAGAAGGGTCTAGAACGTGTAACGTAATGATACAAACCACGTTAACGACCTTGATGGTCATTGTTTTGTTGTCCTTTCTTTTCTTGTGGGCTGACTCATGTTGACAGATGCAATCTCTTCTGTACAGCTCTTTGCAGCTGACGTTTCGGATAGGGAGCTCCGAAACAAACGTCCTTGTGCTGACAAACAAATGTGCTCAAGTTATGTACTGGAATAAGATAGAATGACAGTTGACACCTTGGCGCAGCAAAACAGCCAGATCAGTGGCCTGATTGTAACAGATTGACTTATGAAGCAAATGAAAAGAAGAAACAAAAGAAGAAACAAAAGAACACTGGCTGCAGCAAAAGGAGCGCAGCAAAAGCAGGCAAACAAGCGAAAGAAGAATGGAAGGAGAAAAATGAGACATTGCCGAGTTCCGAGAGGTCAGCGAGGTCCGAAAGGACCGAGCCGGCGCCGAGATGTATACCAACACTTCAAGATGTGGACCACTTTAATTTTCCCATTTTCCCATTTTTATCTCCATTTTTATCCCCAGTTTATTCCATTTATCCCATTTTACTCCATTTATCCATCATTTTTGTCCCCATTTTATCCATATTTATACCATTGTGACCCCATTGTGACCCATTGTAACCCACAAAAAATCCACTACGAGTTCGAAATATCCCTCTTTGAGCCCGGATACATCTGGAGAAGTTCCCATTTTCCCATTATCTCCAGTATTTCATTTTTCTCCATTTTCCCGATTTTTCTCCATTTTTTTTGTTTTTCCGTTAATCCCCGATATTCGTGAAATTTCCAATATTCCACTTTCCCTGTTTTCTCCAATTTCTTCAACCCACCAATTATCTCCTGAATCTCCTTCTTCACTCTCATTCGTCAGCCGATTCTTGGCTGTATCGTGGTTGACTGGTCAGTGTGCAATCTCTCGGGCTTTTGTTACAAAGACAAGAGGGGTTGCTCCGTCACTTCTCGCATGGACATTCTCAAACCAGCAAGCTGCTATGTATATGAAAGGCGGTAGTTTTTGCCCTAGTGAGCTGGTAGCCTGCACTAGAGCTCCTGCATTGTGGGGAAGTGGCTAGTGCAAAAGTGTTCGTTTGAAAATCGAATGATCAGGGTTACATGTGGTTCTTGTAGATTAACAACAATCACTGTAAGAAAATCCGATTTGTTGAAATAACCAGGGTGGGACCTGACTATTTTGTAGTGTCAAACTCCACACTCGAAACACCATCGTATGCAAGGACACATGTATGACGCACAGGAGGCTGGGGTTGTGGCATATGTCGCATATCATGTGCTCCGTATCTTCAATACGACAATCATCCACGCACAATAGCAACAATATTAATCTCCACTCAATATCCACGGACTGTTATCTCATGTCTCCAGAGTCTGATAAGCGTATCCACACTCTAACAAAGGTATATTCTACAAAGAAAAAAGAGGATCCCAACGACCCGGGTTTCAAAGTCAGTTATCTGCACTTTACGCCAAGACAAGACGCGGTAAACTGGGGTACTTGTGGTTATGTATTTGTACCATCTTACAAGTTATGTATTTCTCACGATCAAATAATTACGTACCGGTACTCGTACCTACCTCAGATTATGGGCACCCGCACCCTGCCAAGATGTCAACTCAGCTATACGGTTTGCAAAATTTTCTGAATTAAAAACCGGCGAATTTCAAACCATTATTTAACTCACTTGTTGTTCTTCGCTCATAGACCTTACTGTTTAGGAAACCCTTCCACGCAATCGATATGACAAGGTTTGCAGGCGAGTACTGGGCGTGATTGGGTCAAACCTTGATATATAGAGTTGAGGCAACCTTCTGAGGGGCTGGGAAATATTTGCCGCTCGATGTAGAGGTCGTTTGAACACCTGGAAAGTACTCCATGCGAAAAACAATGTGTGGGAGATGCATTTCCACACACACATTGCTGCATACTCCAGCACACGGTCCATCGGCTGTGCGTCTCGGTCTCCGATTCTGTGTAGGTTAAGGTGTTGGGATAAATTGATAAGACTATATTTTCACTAGGACGGGGATAACGGGGATACTGCTGATGGAGGTGTTTGGGGTGTGTGATAGGGGTGTAGGTGTGTTTAGAAGAGTCGTCGGGAAGCCCCAAACTGCATCTTGTTTGTTTCCAGCATTTCTACATTTCTAAATCCATCTCCTCAGCATACAACATCCTCTTTGGGATGGTGCATATTGTCAGCATTGACAAAAGTCTAATCCCCCCGCTTATCAGTGCGCATGTCACCAAGTGCAAACCACACTTATATATATAAGACCCGTGTGTAGCCGTTCTTCAAAACCATCAATACACACAAACATGGACGCAGATCAAGCACATTTGGAAGCCCTCGGCTACAAGGAGGAGTTCAAGCGAGAGTTTGGCCTCTGGTCCACCTTTGCCGTTTCTTTTTCCGTCCTCGGACTTCTTCCCTCCATTGCATCCACTCTTCTCTACGGCCTGGGATATGCCGGAACTGCCGGTATGACGTGGGGTTGGCTCATTGCCATGATTGGAGTTCAATCGGTGGCCATGAGCATGGCTGAACTCTGTTCGTCAATGCCGACTTCTGGAGGTCTGTACTATGCAGCTGCCGTTTTGGCTCCTCCGAAATGGGGCCCTCTCATGTCATGGCTGACTGGCTGGTCCAACTGGCTGTGTCAGGTGACTGCTGCTCCTTCGGTGAATTATTCGACAGCCTCCATGATTCTGGCTCTGAAGACTCTGCACGATCCTTCATACACTGCAAAGACATGGCACGTCTACCTGCTCACTCTGGGCATTATGTTTTCGCACGGAATTATTTCCTCCATGCCTACCCAGTTCATCGCACGGTTCAACTCCGCAGGAACCATCATGAACACTCTGTGTCTGTTTGTGGTTCTGTTTATGATTGTGGGAGGTGTTCAGCCCGGTCCTGATGGCCACAAGTTCAACAAAAACCACGATGTGTGGTCCATTATCGATAACCAGACCGACTGGCCCAACGGTATTGCTGTGCTCATGTCTTTTATTTCGATTATCTGGACCATGTCTGGTTACGATTCTCCCTTCCATCTGGCTGAAGAGTGCTCAAACGCCTCGGTGGCTGCTCCTAGAGCCATTGTCATGACTTCGGGAGTCGGAGGACTCATGGGATGGGCTTTCCAGATCGCCATCGCATACACTGTTCGAGACGTTGCTGGAGTGAACGCCGATGAACTTGGACAGCCCTTTGTCACTTATCTGCAGCAGTGTCTGACTCCACGGTTTGTCACAACCATCACTGCTCTCACCATTGTCTCTGGCTTCTTCATGGGCCAGGCTTGTATGGTTGCTGCTTCTCGAGTCGCTTTTGCCTACTCTCGAGACGGCTGCTACCCTCTGTCCCACATTTGGGCTCAGGTCAACCCCTACACTCAGACTCCTGTGAACGCCGTGTGGTTCAACTGGATCATTGGCCAGCTGCTCCTCCTGCTCATGTTTGCTGGAGACACTGCCATTGGAGCCATTTTTTCGGTCGGTGCTATTTCCGGCTACGTCGCTTTCACCATGCCCATTGGAATCAAGGTCTTTTGGTCGTCTGACAAGTTCAAGCCCGGACCCTGGAACCTCGGACGATGGTCTCGACCCTGTGGAATTCTGTCGGTCGCCTATGTGGCTCTCATGACCCCCATCCTCTGTTTCCCCCAGTACCGAGGAAAGAACCTGGATCTCGATACCATGAACTGGACGGTGGTTGTGTACTTTGGACCCATGCTTCTGGCTTTCGCATGGTTCATGATCGACGCCCGAAAATGGTTCAAGGGACCCAAGGTCAACCTCGAGCACGCCATCCACAAGGACCACGAGCTGGAAGAACAGTCTTCCAACGGCGTGGAGTTTTTGTCCGGAGTCGAGCCCCAGGGATCCACGGGCTCCTACGACGAGCCGTCAAAGGCCAAGGACTGGGCTCATCAGGCACAGGCTGTTTAGAGCGTCGTCACCGGCTATTTATGACCAAGCTATTTATGAGCTATTTATTTGCATAATCAATTGAGTATTTTAAGACACAGAGGAGTAGTATTGTAGGTCTAGGCTGGTATCACATTATCACAAGTACTGTAGGTATCGTAGTAAAATTGTCGTCATTATCGTGTGTTCTCATCGTGAACATCAATATCGTGAACGTCGTTAATATCGTGATGATGCCAAAGGTCACAGCCTCAATATCGTCAAATCGTCAATATCGTCAAATCGTCAAATCGTCGAACGATTAAAACACCACCATACTCTCCACTGCCAGTCGTATAGTCCATTTATTGTGTTTTCGTAAAGTCGTAAATCCGTCGAAATATCTCGAAATCAAAATATCTCGAAATCAAATCTCAACATCGAAACCGAGTATCTGTTGAACCACTGTACTGGTACTGCAATCGGCTTTGACACCCAGTTGGTCACTGTTGATGCCCAAAACAACCCTCCCACCCTCTATATATACTCGTGCTCATTCTGGAAATTGCTCAGACCATTTTTTACCTGCATTTTGCGATTAGTGATCACAGAGACGGCAATTTGAGCCGCACTGCCGCATTTTCGCCCGGAATCGAACCCACAACCGCGCCCCTCGGCAGTGCATTAGTCACGCAACCTGCACGATAGCAGCAAAAGCACTTTTCAGCGGTGCTGGAGAAACGATATTGCGGGAGGAGTATCTTGAGAAATAAACTGTGAGTGATATACCGAGCATAAAAAATGAGCCATTTACACGCAGTATACGAGCAACTGCGTGCGGCAAAAACACAATCACAAGCCATGGAGAAGAGAAAAAACACTCCCCTCCAGACGGCTCTAAATATAACTCAAGTCGGTATTATCCTCACTAGACTGTGGTTGCTTACTTAGGAGGCCTACTAGAACAGGCATGTATTGAATATCGTCTGGCGGAGTCGTGGCACTAGCCGTACTGTAGACCCTCGTCAAGCTGACAAATGGCCCTAAAAATCAGACAGCTACCACCCCTTTCTGCTCAGCCCATGTTGAAACTTTCTGGCCGTTACTCGCCCCGCTAAGTTTCACTACGAGTGGGTGGGTGAGCCAGAATGAGAGGATTTTGGAGGGGGGGTGTGTGTTTATATATAAACAAGATCATTGCTACATAAATGCCAGGGCCACCTACTGTGCACACTGGTATATTTTTTAGCCACATATATTCTCCACATATATATATCCTCCACTTCCGTTAATGCCTCTACCCCGGGTAACTTATTATTGGGAGGCGAGGCAGCAAGACAAGAGTCAAACTGTGTGTGTCACTCACTTGAGCTAGTTATCGACCCAGGGCTACACAGCTCTTTACACACTTCTCAGCATAGAACACCGGCATGCCCAGGACTACAAAGCTGCGTCTGACGGGTGAGTATGACGATATGGAGGGGGACGTTACACAGACGGAGATGCGGATATGCCACAAATCCGATATCTGCGACAAAAGGAGATAGTGACACAAATGGAGTGAATAATGACTGTGATGGTGGACACAGAAACGACTTGGAAAGGGCGGAGGAAACACAGATACAGTGTCGGATTCTCCTCTACTTGTCTGTATCCTTCGTTCCACACTCATCACCACCTCAACGCCACCATACTAACGCAGTTATCGCCGCCGACCAACTCTACAAAAGAGACGTGTTCCGTCTGCCCGACCCGTTCGCCGTGGTGCTCGTCGACGGAGGGCAGACCCGAACCACGTCGGTCATCAAGAAGACTCTCAACCCGTACTGGAACGAGTCGTTTGACGTGGATGTCACCCCCTCGTCCATAATTGTGGTGCAGATCTTCGACCACAAAAAGTTCAAGAAGAAGGATCAGGGCTTCCTCGGAGTCATCAACATCCGAGTGGGAGACGTGCTCAACGTGGCCCAGGGAGGCGACGAAATGATCACCAAGGATCTCCGAAAGGCCAACGACTCGCTGGTGGTCAACGGAAAGATCATCCTCAACCTCAGCACCAACACCGCCGGACGACGAGCCACCGGCGCCTCTGCTTCCGGAGCCTCTGCTCCTTCCACCGCCGCGGTTTCTGCTGCTGCCAGAACCAACCTTCCCGATGTGTCGTCTCTCAGCATCGATAACTCGAGCGTGCGAAGCAGCAGCACCTCCCACAGCGCCACTCCTTCCGCCACCACCAACAGCACTTCCACCAGTGCTCTCAATGGAGGAGCCACCGCCACGGGAACCACCACCGGCCCTCCTGCTGGTGGCCCTCCTGCTGGAGGACCCCCCGCGACAGCCACTTCGACCGCTGCTCGTCCCGCAGGCGCGTCGCGAGGCTTCTCGTCGTTCGAGGACCAGTTTGGCCGTCTGCCCACCGGCTGGGAGCGACGAACCGACAACCTCGGCCGAACGTACTACGTGGACCACAACAACCGAAGCACCACATGGACGCGGCCCGCCAACACCCAGAACGAGTCCGAGTCGCGCCAGGCGCGCCAGAACAACACTAACCTGGAGCGACAACGGCACCAGAACCGAACTCTGCCTGAAGAGCGGGCCCAGTCGCCCACGCTGAGCCATACTCGAACTGGCTCTGGAGGAGCTTCCCCAGCTCCTCCCACAGGGGGCACTTCCACGTCCCCCGGAGGCACGCCCCGCAATGCATCCGACGCGGTGGCCATGACCATGTCCGGAGCCACCACGCCCGCGCTCGGCGAGCTGCCTGTCGGCTGGGAGCAGCGGTTCACGCCCGAGGGCCGACCCTACTTTGTGGACCACAACACCCGAACCACAACATGGGTGGATCCCCGGCGACAGCAGTACATTCGAATGTACGGCGGAACCAACGCTGCCGGAGGCACCAACACGACCGTGCAGCAAATGTCCGTGTCGCATCTGGGCCCCCTGCCGTCCGGGTGGGAAATGCGGCTCACCAACACGGCACGAGTGTACTTTGTGGACCACAACACCAAGACGACCACCTGGGAGGATCCGCGATTGCCGTCGTCGCTCGACCAGAGCGTGCCGCAGTACAAGCGAGACTTTAGACGAAAGCTCATCTACTTCCGATCCCAGCCTGCGCTCCGAATTCTGCCCGGCCAGTGCCACATCAAGGTGCGTCGAGATCACATTTTTGAAGACTCATACCAGGAAATCATGCGCCAGACGCCACAGGATCTGCAGAAGCGGCTGATGATCAAGTTCGACGGAGAGGAGGGTCTGGATTACGGTGGAGTGTCTCGAGAGTTCTTCTTCCTGCTGTCGCACGAAATGTTCAACCCCTTCTACTGTCTGTTTGAGTACTCGGCACACGACAACTACACGCTGCAGATCAACCCCCACAGTGGCATCAACCCCGAGCATCTCAACTACTTCAAATTCATCGGACGATGTGTCGGTCTGGCCATTTTCCACCGACGATTCCTCGACGCCTTCTTCATTGGTGCCTTCTACAAGATGATTCTCAAGAAGAAGGTCATGCTGGAGGATATGGAGGGAGTGGACGCGGACTACCACCGAAACCTGGAGTGGGCCCTGGACAACGACATCACGGATGTGCTGGACCTGACGTTCAGCGTGGAGGACGACCAGTTTGGCGAGATTGTCACCATCGATCTCAAGCCCGACGGCCGAAACATCGACGTCACCAACGACAACAAGATCGAGTACGTCGAGCTGGTCACCGAGTGGCGAATCAGTAAGCGGGTGGAGGAGCAGTTCCAGGCCTTTGTGTCTGGTTTCTACGAGCTGATCCCCCAGGAGCTGGTCAACGTGTTTGACGAGCGAGAGCTGGAGCTGCTCATTGGAGGTATTGCCGACATTGATGTCGATGACTGGAAGAAGCACACCGATTACCGAGGCTACTCCGAGTCCGACGAGGTCATCAAGTGGTTCTGGCAGTGCATCCGATCGTGGGATTCGGAGCAAAAGTCGCGACTGTTGCAGTTCACCACGGGAACCTCGCGAATCCCCGTCAACGGCTTCAAGGACCTGCAGGGTAGTGACGGTCCTCGACGGTTCACCATCGAGAAGGCCGGCGAGTCACAGCATCTGCCCAAGTCGCATACCTGTTTCAACCGAGTCGATCTGCCTCCTTACAAGAACTATGAGGACTTGGTCAAGAAGCTGTCCATGGCGGTGGAGGAGACGGTGGGTTTCGGTCAGGAGTAGTGTGTGAGCATACGCCATTGTCTGTTCACCTTGCCTACCCTCCAAAACGCACCTTTGCACATACCGATACCGGTAGCATATACATTTTTATAACATGCTTGAGTGAGCTAGTGTAGATATTATTCCGAGGGTGAATCGTAGTAGAGCACGTACTGACTTCGCTTAGATGAGGCTGTGTAAGCAGGGTTCGTATTGAGCAAGACTTTAATATTGCAAATATGAAACTTTGTGTTATCTACGAGGTACCGAGTAGCCACTCTGAATACGGGGTGGTAGTTGTAGAGGGGAAATACAAGTAAAAAGATATGAGACACACGAAGATGAGAGACATGAAATATGCACATGTAAAGAGACATTTCTGTTGCATGTACTTTGCTTGTATTAATACTGCCTGTGTGTATTCTATTGAGGCGTATAATTACAGTCTTGCTGAGCACATAGCCTTGGGGTGGAGTCTTTTTTTTTGAAAGCTACTGTACGTACAGCATCTAGATCTTATACTGATACAGCCAGATACCGAGATGGAAGCTAAGATAAGCATGGCATGAAACGGTTTTATTAGTCTTGGCTGCTATTTCATTGTCATCCTGCCCGTTATTTATGTTTTTTATGTTTGTTTGTCGTCTTGCAGTTGTCCCCTTTTTCCGCTCGTGCTTACAACTAAGTTTGTGGAGAGCGGGAGTCTAACTTAGGCGCTAGTGGATATCACAGAGTGGAGTTTTTCTTGATATGAGAGGCTTTAAAACACGTGGCTAGTTAATCTACTGAATCAGAGTGCCGATAAGACCTTATGTTGTAAACCTCTTTTAAATCCGCTTATCTCCCTTTGTGATAGACACTTTCTCGGAGTTGCCATCGTTTCACATCGCTTCAATTTAGGTTGTAATTTCCACTTTGGGCTTGGCCAACCAGGCAACTTGATCCCGAGTGTCGTAGAGGGGAAGAGGTATAAGTGGGTGAATAGGTGGTGTAAAAATCCGGAAAAATAGGGAGAAAATAGTCACGTGATTAAAATACACAATACAACAGCTGTTTGATTTTTCCCATTTTCCCAACCGCTCTTTTATTACTAATCGGACTCCGCAATTCGTCATAGCGCTAGATTAAACCTTTTTCATATCTCCAAGCTTATCTCAAGTAGGAAGACTCATAAGCATGCTGACAGCTTGACTTACACTCTAACAACAGACGAGCCTTCAACGCCATGCTCCTCACCCTCATAGCGCTCTACACAGGCGTGTTCCTCAGTGCTCTGGACGCGACTATCGTCACTTCCATCTATGCCACCATCGCCTCTGATCTCAACGAGCTGTCGCGTATCTCGTGGATCGCTACTGGCTATCTAGTCAGTTGTGCGGCCTTCCAGCCTCTCTACGGTCGTCTCAGTGACATTTTCGGCCGAAAATCCATGCTTCTGCTGTCGTCGGCGTGTTTCGGTATCGGCTGCACCATTTGCGGTCTATCTTACTCGCTGATGCCTCTGATTGTCGGACGAGTGATTGCCGGTATTGGTGGAGGAGGTCTTCTGACTGTCAGTACCATTGCCGTCAGTGATCTCATTCCCCTAAGACAAAGAGGCATTTATCAGGGTATCGGCAACATTGCTTATGGCTCTGGAGCTGCTATTGGAGGAGCTCTGGGAGGAGTTTTGTCCCAGTGGATCGGCTGGAGAGGCGTGTTTCTCATCCAGGTGCCTCTCATTGTGTGCTCCGGCACCCTGGTGGTGTTTGGAATGACTGACAGCAACAAAAAAGTGGCTGATCCGGAAACTCCCGATGAAAGCACCCCTGTTTCGCCTCTGACCACCTCGGCCAGCGACTCCGATGTCGCCAACCCCGTTTCTGGAGCCAACGCCTCTGTTTTGTACGGATCTGTCGAGTCTGAGAACCTGCCTCATGCAAAGCAGGCTCCTCCTACTGACGAAACCACCTGGGAAAAGGTCAAGGCGATCGATTTTGCCGGCTCTGCTCTGCTCGTGACCTCTCTGTCTCTGCTGCTGTTTGCCATCTCTTCTGCTTCGAAATCAGCCTGGACTGAACCCATCATCTACATCCCTCTGGCTATCTCTCTTGTGTCTGGAATCGTCTTCTGGAACTACGAGCTGCGATGTGCCAACCCCGTCATCCCCGTGTCGCTGCTCTACAGACAGACCATCTTTGCTTCTTCGCTGACCAACCTGTTTATGACCATGGGTATCTTTGCCATGCTCTACAACGTTCCTCTGTGGTACAAGTCTGTTCTTGGAGACTCTGACGCCAAGGCTGGAGCTCGACTGGTTGGAAACTTCATCGGAGTGTCGTTTGGATCCATGTCTTCCGGTATCTACATGCGAAAAACCGGTAAATACTATAATCTCGGTGTTGCTGCAGGAATTCTGACCACCATTGGAGTGTTTTCTCTCATCCCCCTGTCTGCAGACACCCCCGGATGGCTCCAGTACACCATGCTGTTTGTTCCTGGAGCTGGATATGCTGCCATGTTGACTGTTTCTTTGTTGGCTCTTATTTCTGCTGTCAGCAACGAAGAGCAGGCTACAGCTACTTCCATCCAGTATGCTTTCCGAGGCGTGGGATCCACTCTGGGAGTGTCTCTTTCGTCCACCATTTTCCAGGCCGTCATTTCCAAGTGGCTGCCTGTGAAGCTGTATGCTCTGGTTGACAAGCCCACTCCTAAACAGGTGAGACTGATTGAACTGACTATTGCTGCTGTGAAGGAGTCTGTGACTGCTATCAGAGAGGCCCCCGTCAAGTTTCAGCCTGCTATTATTGCCAGTTACGATCTGGCCATCAAGGACGTGTTTTTCTTTGCAACGGCAATGTGTGCGGTGAGTACCATTTGTTTGTATTTTGTGAAGGAGCATGAGTTGAGGCAGTAAGTGCTGTGCAAAAGAACAGTGCTAGCATTGTTCAAACGTGATTTATTGGTCTGTACCGGACAATAGTGGTGATACAAGTTGTGATACAAGTTGTGTCACTTAAAAAGTGTAATAAATTATTGATTAAAGATGTGACTGTAGACTCTTAACAAGCCATTGTAACTACTAAAAGTATTCAACTACTCACACTCGCTACAGTTGCAATTACTAAAAAAAATCATTTTGAGAGTTAAAGACACTAGTTAATTTTCAGCTCGAAATCCTCCGCTTACTGGCAGTTTCGGTTCTTGCAGTTCTTCTTCTTGGGCTGGTAGTCGTTGTTACCGCCAAAGTTGTTGTTGCCGCCGTGGAAAACAGTCTCGGTGACAGTCACGTACTCAGGGACCATAACCATCTGGGGAGCTCCCTGGACGGTCTTGGTGATGGTCTGAGCAGCAGCCTGGACAGTCTTGGTCTGGCCAGCTCCCTGAACGGTCTTGGTGACGTACTGAGTCTGAGCAGGTCCCTGGACAGTCTTGGTGATGTACTGGTTCTGGCCCTGGACAGTCTTGGTGACATACTGGGTCTGAGCAGCACCCTGAACAGTCTTGGTAATGTACTGAGGAGCACCCTGGACAGTCTTGGTGATGTACTGAGGAGCACCCGAGACAGTGATGTACTGGGTCTGGTACTGAGTATCATACTGAGTCTCGTACTGGGTCTCGTACTGAGTCTCGTACTGAGTCTGCCACTGGACAGGACCCTGGACGGTCTGAGTCTGCCACTGGACGGGGCCCTGGACAGTCTGGTACTGAGTCTGGTACTGGGTCTGGTACTGGGTCTCGGTCAGAGTCTGGAACTGGACCTGCAGCTCAGTGACCGTCTTGACCTGGGTCTGGCCCTGGCCCTGGACAGTCTTGGTCACGTACTTGGTCTGCTGCTTGGGGCAAGACTGCTGCTTGCACTGCTGCTGACGCTGCTTGGGACAGGCGGGGCACTGCTGCTGTCGCTGCTTGGGGCAAGACTGCTGCTGCTGCTTAGGACACGACTGCTGCTTCTGCATGGGACACTTGCCCTTGAGCTTGTCCATGAAGAAAGCGGCCTCCTCGGGAGAAAGGTCATCCAGAGAGACGGGGGCGTCGTTGGCAACCTCGGGGGCAGCCTCAGAGGCGGCAACGAAACCAAGGAAGGCGATAAGGGCAATGTTCTTGAACTGCATTGTAGAGACTGGAGAGGGACTGGTGGTTGATGATAGATAAACATGAGACACGGACGTCTACTTATAGAAACAAATACCGGCCGTACGAGTCCATATGAGTTGCTCTTCAATTGCTTCAACTCCCCGAAAGCATATATCTTTCCTCAACATGCCACCCCTGGAGATGTACATTGGTATCAAGGTGCTTAGGATGCCTCATCTCCGGCTGTCAGTTCCTGTAAACTGTCAACCCCTGCAAAACCTGTGGAGTGCCTGCTTAATATCGGCCAATGTCGGCGTTTTAGGCATATCTTGGCTGGTTTGGTACTTTGTCTCTTTCAAACGGCATGGGTATGACAATGTGAATAGTATAAAAAAGGGTGTCATATTCAGGTTAAAACAAGCCCTGCAGCTTCAGGAATAAGGTAAAGGTAATTAATTAAAATGAATTGTATGAATTGAAATAAATATAACGAAACAGAGCCTTCAAAGCCCTCTTGTTCATAGCCTACTCCTTGCTCTCAAAGCATTGTTATTGTTACTCTTGTGTGGGCAGAACTTTTCATACGGACTTAAGCCTGCCTTGATACAAACAGGAAGGTCCAGCAACAAAGTAACAATTATTGCCGTAGCTAAAGCCGGAATACGAGTTACGAGATACGATCAGACAAACAGAGCACAACAGCACAAACAACCAGGCGTTGAGAGTGCCCTCCATTTTATAAAATACATTAAATACATACCATCTCCTACCGTCCCCCTTATCGGTAAAAATCGGGTCTCTTCAAGTTCAGACCGTACTCACTACTGGCCGATGACAGGTCCTCCATGGTCAGCACAATCTTGGACCGGCCAGAAGAGTTGCTCTGAACCTGCGCTCCTCCAACTCCTGCAACCAGCGCCTTGGCACGGGCCTGAGGGTTAGATGCAGACGAGACGGACGACGACGACCGAATGCGGGAATGCTGGTAGGCGTCGGAAGCCAGATCAGAAATGAACTTTTGGGTGGCCAGAGCTAGTAGTCGTTTGATACGCACATCGTTGGTCTGGAAGCCGGATTTCGCGAGGTAGTAGTCGGTGACGGCATCGGGAATGATCGGAGCGTACTCGTTCATGTTGTCGAGAAACTCGGTCAACGTCTTGTCTTTACGCGTCACTGGAACAGGGCCCGGAATGTTTGCAGTAGCCTCTTCCACCATGGGTTCCTCCAGCTCGAAATCAATATCAATGTCGTTTTCCTCGGGATTCACGTCCTCCATGTCGATATCCAGTGCGCCTGCCTCGTTTTTCTCCAGGCCGTCTTTTGGTTCCTCCTTGATGTTGTTTTCGTCTGCACCTTCCTCGGTGTTTTTAGTTGCGCTTTCCGGGTTTTCCTGGACCGTGGAGTCGGCCGCAGCGGTGCCATCAACCTCCTTGTTCTTGATATCGCTCATCGAAACGTCTTGTGGTGATGACATGTTGATGGAGATGTCATGAGCGAGTGGTGATGGAGGTTTATGCATGCTTAGTAAGAGTTTGGGGAATGTTGGAGATGGGGATTTTCAGCAGGGAAAAGTAGGAGTAGGTGATAAAGGGGAGTGTGAGAGGACTATACGGCTTTCAGTTTTCTTGTTGACTTGTTTTTCCATGATTTTCTGTAGCTGCTCGTCTAAACTGAGTTCTTCACAAATTTATAGAGTTTTACTGAACTTTTACTGGAAGTCTTTACAGGGCTCAAACGGACCATGTTTGTATGAAAGATACACGATATTATATAGTCGATTGATTTTCCATGAGCTTTAAATTCCCCAGACACCTTTATTTTGCTATATCATTGGTGTTGAGGACACATTTCTACCACCAACTAAACCTCAAGTAATCTGTAGTTGAATGCAAGGCTTACTCAGCAAAACACACTAAATATAGGCACATCACATCCCGATCTCGCTCTGTCTTACATCTGAACTGCATCGTCTGTGCACGTTTTTCTTCTTTACTGATAGTTTGTCTCCACTCGATCTGCTGCATCTTTTCGAGACAATGAAGTGAATTATAACTCCGGAGACAAGCAAAAAGATGCGGATGGAACATGGCCTCATGGTCTGGACATAGGGAGAGAAATAGGCGAATTTTCGGTGCTTACAAAGCTGTCCAAGTGAGACAGACAAGGCACTATGAGCAGCTTGTGGCAAGAGCTTCTTAGTCATGCTATGAGGTTGGTCTTGGGACTTGAAGCCTATGACTTTGGGTGCCTTTAACTTGGCTGCTGTGATGTGAAACATGGTGCCTTAGTTGCAGTTGCAAGAACAACAAAACTGAATGGGAGAGCACAAAACTACATGGAAGAACGTTATGTTTCCGCCGTTGAAGACCGTATTTTTACATCCGGAATTATACCGTCGCTTGCATGTTTTTTCCTCCCCTGGTCTTTGTCTGATCCACCACCATACCTCTTTTATGCGTGGCTGAAGCCGTTGTGGGTTGGGTGGCGCAGGTGGCGCGTGGCTTGTATTTGTCAGACTTTATTAGGCTAGACTGGTTTGCTGTGTAATCGGTGACGACATGAAATTAAGGTTTTGCAAAGTACCACAATCATGTCAAAAGCTTGCGTTTATAAGCTCCCCTCCCTTCCCCAGTTGCAAACCACTACTCAACAAACTACTACCCAGCAATTGACCTCGGACTCAATTGCACTATCACAATTCACCCCGCACTCAGACTATCCAACATTGCACGACAGACAATGGCTTCTATCCCCCACTACGACTATCTGGTGATTGGCGGCGGCTCTGGAGGTGTTGCTTCTGCTCGACGAGCTGCCTCTTATGGCGCAAAGACCCTGCTCATTGAGGGCAAGGCTCTGGGAGGAACCTGCGTCAACGTCGGTTGTGTGCCCAAGAAGGTCATGTGGAACGCCTCTGATCTTGCTGGCCGAATCAGACAGGCCCGTGAGTACGGCTTCCCCGATGTTGATCCCAAGTACGCCGACAACTTTGACTGGACCGGGTTCAAGGCCAAGCGAGACGCCTACGTCAAGCGACTCAACGGCATCTACGAGCGAAACCTCGAGAAGGAGGGCGTCGAGTTTGTGTTTGGATGGGCTTCTCTGTTCAAGCAGGAGGGCCAGGACTTCCCCCTGGTCCAGGTCAAGGACTCCAAGGGAGACACAAAGCTGTACTCCGCCAAGAAGATCATGATCGCCACTGGAGGAAAGCCCCGTCTTCCCGACGTTCCCGGTGCTGAGCACGGTATCGACTCTGACGGCTTTTTCGCCCTGGAGAAACAGCCCAAGCGAGTCGCTGTTGTTGGAGGAGGATACATTGGAGTCGAGCTGGCCGGTGTCTTCCACGGCCTCAACTCCGAGACCACCATCTTCTGCCGAGGACAGACCGTTCTGCGAGCTTTCGACCCCATTGTCCAGGACACCATCACCGACTACTACGTCAAGGAGGGTATCAACCTGCTCAAGGGCTCTGGTGTCAAGAGCATCACCAAGAAGGACAACGGCGAGCTGCACGTCATCTACGACCAGGACGGCAAGGAAGGAGAGATCACCCTCGACTCTCTCATCTGGACCATTGGACGAGAGCCTCTCAAGGACACCCTCAACCTGGGCGAGTTTGGCATCAAGACCAACAGCCGAGGCTACATTGAGGTCGACGAGTACCAGCGATCTTCTCTCGACAACGTCTACTCTCTTGGAGACGTTTGTGGTAAGGTTGAGCTGACCCCCGTTGCCATTGCTGCTGGACGAAAGCTGTCCAACCGACTTTTCGGCCCTGAGGAGTTCAAGAACCAGAAGCAGGACTACACGGACGTTCCCTCCGCTGTCTTCTCTCACCCCGAGGTCGGAGCTATCGGTCTGACCGAGGCTGCTGCCAAGGAGAAGTACGGAGAGGACAACATCAAGGTCTACCAGTCCAAGTTTGTGGCCATGTACTACGCCATGCTTGAGGAGAAGGCTCCTACCGCTTACAAGCTGATTTGCGCCGGAAAGGAGGAGAAGGTTGTTGGTCTGTTCATTGTTGGTGACGGATCTGCCGAGATTCTGCAGGGTTTCGGTGTTGCCATCAAGATGGGCGCCACCAAGGCCGATTTCGACAACGTTGTCGCCATCCACCCCACCTCTGCCGAGGAGCTGGTTACTATGCGATAAGCACAGTATCCGTAGCTAGACTAGATATTTAATGATTAGATGTGTTCTTAGACAGAGTAGAGTGTGTATATACTGGTACTGTACAGTACAGTACCCAAATCCATATGGGGAGTGTACAGTCACTATTACACTAGGAATCCCCAGGCATTGTGTAGATTTTCCCACACTCACTCCACCAAAGTGATCAAGGTGTACCAAAAACAGACAGTTGGAGATGTGGAAATTAGTGGGATTTGATGGGTTGGTATGGTATCAGTGTAAATGTGACTCTATTGTGTCGGTTAGACCTTTACGAAAATGATACATCTTTTTAAAAGTGTATCGGATCAAAGGGGAGTGAGTTATAATTTATTTTAATTGTTTCGTATTTTTTATGATTTATTTTGAAAAATCCAAAAAATCAGATTAAATAGAAATAATTCGGAGGGACAAAATTCAAAAAAATTAGACATTTATGGGGTGGTGCGACTCTCATACAGCAATTTTTATCTTGATGTAATTCGTATCTGACGAGTAGGACTCTTTCTAATGTCTGATTTTGTACTCAATTGAATTGCTCTAAAAGTACAGATATTTTCTAGCTACCACCTCCACATTCTCCCAACAGGTACCCAGAGTGATATATTCTGATTCTACTTCATTTTATTATCTATTTTCTCATTATTTTTGCACTATTTCTCAATTTAATATTTCTCAACTTAGAGACATGTTCGAATTGACGAGCCGCATGAAAAGATCGTGTACCTGAATATTTAAAGCGCAAAAGATCGTAAATAGCGCCTCTTTATGAGCTCATGACGTCATTGCTCTGAACCCGAGATTGCTCTTTTTATGCCCCAATTAGCACCCCTCTTACCTCTTTAGTTTAGGAGCACTCTGAGAAGCCATTAACCGACTTTGACAACACCTTTTTGAAGTCAGGCGATTAAAAACACGTCTGTACTTTCTTAGAGGAGCATTCGAGAATCAGCCGATACCTGACCAGGGTTGCTTGACAAAGAGAGAATTCTAGAAGCGAAGAAGTTTTGAACTAGGAAGGTGGTAGTGAACTATGAAACATGTGGGTCATGTGTGTAGATATGTGAGTGTTTTTGGCAGATTTTTGGACGTATTGGTGTAGTGACCAGCTCATTTTGACGTGATCTATGTACTTTAGTCGAGTGCTAGTTTCCTGTAATAGTCTATGCCACATTTCATATATTGTATATAGATATTGAGTAATATAAAACTGCACATAAAGTATCTCAGAACATCGCTTAACCCCGCAAAGGTAGCGCGGTCAACTCCGTCTTTGTCTACTTCTTTGCCTTGGATAGTTGCAAAAGATGGTGTGGAAAAAGTGCTCTCTTGGCTTCTCTTTTTTCAACAAAGGAAAACAGCCGAGTGTCAGATGTATCTCACACGTCACTAAACTGTCATACTGACACTCTATAGCATAACAGTGTAGCCAGTGATAGACCTTATTCTATACTTGAATATGAGGTTCAGCATTTCGGCCCGGCAACTAGAGCATATTAAAACGGTAGGGCTCGGCTCATAGAATATAGAAACCGGCATAAGACAGCCTCTCGAGCACAAAGACGGCTTTCTTTTCATTTCCCGTTTCAGCAACTTCACTGAAGAATCCTGGTGTGTGACCAGAAAGAGCACAGAGAAGAGGCAGTTGCAAACCACACAAACGAGCAGAGATGTTTTGCCAGCTTTCAAGGCGGCACAAACACCAAGTCTATGTGTTCCAAAACACATATAAGACGTCGATATCTCTACTTTCCTCCGTACAAACAACCACCAACCAACCATGAAGATCAAAATCATCTCTGCTCTTTTCCTCGCCTCTGCCGTCATGGCTTCTGAGCCCGTTGTCATCTCCGATGTCAAGGATATGGCCCAGGGTGAGACTGTCGCCCAGTTTTACGAGTCTCTGAACGCTGTTGAGTTCTCTGAGGATGCTCAGGAGGTTCAGGAGAACCCCGCCTTCTTTTTCTGCCACATGAAGAAGTGCAAGCCCAAGTGCTGCAAGCCCCGAAAGAAGAAGAAGTGCTGCTAGATGTGTCTAGCGCTTTCTGAAGCCTTTTAACTCTTATTTCTTAATACATGTGATCACATAAATGCTGCAGTTGTAGACCATTCTCATCACTTAGTTAACCGCTTTAGTCCAATTATAACCCTATTTTGTAGAGATCTTTTTGATCGTCGTATTTGACATATTCTGACACCTTTGACAGATAAATACGGGTATCCAAGAGTAACCAAATAATCACGTGACACTCAAATAACCTACTAGATACTCAATTCTTGCCAAATTTCTCCCAAACCAACACCCAACACACGTGTTTTTGGTGCGGCTGAAGCACTTTATTGAACTGTTATCTCCTTTTTTGGAGGACGTAAAAAGACGGAATTGACGGTGGAAAATATAAAAAATACACTAAATTACTCTGCTGATACGTTTGCTACTCATTTTCCACCCCAAATTTCATGGTCACTTGATCTCTAAGCCGCATTTTGCTTGGCATGCAAGGAAGGATATATAATATAAGACCTCCATAACCATTAGCAACACTCCACCACCTCTACATGGCCATCAAGAACCTCTGGTGGATCATTATTCTTGTTTTAGGACTTTTGGCACTTCTCGTGCTCCATTGGTTTCTGTTTCGATGGCGTCCCAAAAGAAGACGAAACCTCCAGCAGCAACAGCAGATGCAACATGATCAGGAGAATCAACAATATGTGTTTTACCAACAGCAAGCTGCTCCTGACTACCAAGTGAAAGAAGGATATCAGGTGACTCAACAGGAGGTACCCACTCCTCCTCCTCAGATTTATAACGGCTATGCCCCTGTTCAATTGCAACAACATGGACGGTATATCATTCCCGTGCGAGATTCTCGGGGATACAATTTACAAGAGGCGGCGGTGAGAAACGCAGAGCTGGCACGCATTGAGCACCGTGATGGAGCAACTATTACCAACAGCACCAGTTGTGGTTAGTGGGGTTATTAATATATATTTATAGTGATCATTTAATAGAGCGATTATACGGTGACTCGATTAAGACAAGATAGGCGACTTAGAGGGTTACAGTAAGTGCACTGCCACTAACACAGCCACTTGTATCGTACAACACATGACGATATTTTATTGTCTACGGCAATTGGACATGTGACCCTGAATCCACCAATATGATCTGAGAAACTCCTATCTATGTCTCAATTTATCCCCTTCATTAGCTCCATCGATAACCCTATCCGGGATTTCCGCGGTGAGTGATTTGGTGGTGGTAGTGTAATGGTAGAACTAAGCAGACACTAAATACAGTGACCAACAGGTCTCTTTATAATATTACTATTTTTTTCAAAATTGATTTAATTTATTTTCTATTTTTTCCGAATTCTTTTTCAACACGTGCAGAAAGGTACGGCTGGGAGATGCCTCGCTAAATTGAACTGTATTTAGCTGCTTATCCCCACAGAAGCCGGAGGTGGTAATGAAGGGGTCTATAGAGTGGCAAACACGTAAATTGACGGCTACTGGAGGTTATAGGCGGCTGAAAAACGTATACTAGACAAAAACGAAAGCTCCACGACGACTTTTGAATTATCCACAACCTACGTCACACCACATTGGACAATGAGCCGCATCGCACTTGGCATGCAGAAGTCTGTTTTGGGGAGCCCGGCTTTTCGGAGGTTACCATTCTGTATATAATAAAGAGAGTGCTCAACATCAGAAACACAGCAGAAACAGCACACACTACAACTTCAGCACTAGCTACAACTACAACAGCCGCTACAACTACCCCAACTTACACAAACAGCTCTCATCAGATCAGGACATGGCCACTCAATGGTGGATTGTGTTTGTCTGCATCGCAGCAGTCTTCTTCATAATCGGCTTGGTCTTCCAGACTACTCGTGGAGCTAGAAGACGCCAAAGAGCCGAGAATCTCCGTCAAATACAAGAAGAACAGGTGCGTGTGGAATATGCTTATGCTCAGGAGTACAATGCTCTCCCTATAGCTGCTACATTTCACGTTCCTCAGCCAGGTTTTCAAAACACCACCATCACAGTTCGTCCCACTATCATTCAAGGGCCAAACGGACCAGAATATCAGAATGGAAGTGGAACTATTCATGTGAGTTCATCTCCAGATGATTCTCCAGATGGACTTCCTCCTGCTTATCAAGTCAATGTATCTGCTCCTCCTAAAGCATATGACGGATCAGGTTACAATCCTACAAACCCTTTGGTTCAAAACACTCAGAACAATGTTTACGCTACTGTTCTTCCACAGCCCGAAAGGACCAGTTTCTGGAGTTTCAGAAGCAAGAATAAAAACTCCTCAAGAAACAATGACAGCACCGGTGGAGGAGCTGGAACTGGAGTTGGAACTGGAGTTGGAACTGGATATGGAGGTTCTTGTTCAGGAGGTCACCATTCGGGATGTGGACATGGTCATAGTGGAGGACATGGAGATAGTGGAGGTCACAGTGGAGGTGGAGGACATAGTGGTGGAGATGGAGGAGGAGGAGGAGGAGGAGATGGTGGAGGTGGAGGAGGTGGTGATTAGCTCTAGAAAGTAATATTATTTATTGTGTTTATGTATATCCTCCAAATAGTGTTTAACCCGTTTCAGCATTTATAAGAATCCCCAATTTTGAGTCAAGAGTCTGTAGGAGGCCATATCCAGAGCAGAAAGCAGGTTTCATACTGTTTGTCAATCAACCACAGTACAGTTTTACACACTTGTACCATTTTATCAGTGTTCATGTTCGTTATTATATTCAAAAAGGCTTCTTGTAATGATTGAGCACCGGCAACAGCACAAGGAGACACCGTAACAAGGTGAAACAAAGCGCATTGTACTTCCAGAGGCTTGCTACAACGCGTGAAACTGAAAAAACGACGAAATTTTTTTTGTTGATTTTTTTCAAAAAAGCCAGATTTTCGTCGCATGGGGGGGACCACATGCGATTTTGTCAAAAAACAGCCAAAAATCGAGATTTCATAAAACTTTAGAGTCATCAAACAGGGGTAAAAACAAGAGATTTTCCAATTTTTAAAATATTACCTGGATCAAACTGACCAATTGATTCTATATCCAGCTTCACCTTTGCCAATAACACTTTAGGATGTGTTGATTTGCACTAATCCTCGTTTTTCTGACCCTGAAAAAAAATGTGAAAAAAAATACTGGAAAAAAAATACAAAGTTTTAATAAATGGAAATATTAATAGCTGAGGTTGTTCTTTGACATCTCAATATACTGTAGGTCAATTTCCACGCTCTTGTGCCAAGTCTTTCACCTGTTTGGAGTGTTTTGTATTGCAGAGATTATGCACACTTTCTTGATATGATCGTATCACCACAAGGAAAGACTGTAGCGAGGTGAAACAAAGCGCATTGTACTTCCAGAGGCACGCTACAACATAGGATACTGATTTAGAGACGAAAAAAATATGTTGCTTTTTTCCAAAAAAAGTCAGGTTTTCGGCTTGTGGGGGGGACCACATGGGATTTTGTCAAAAAACAGTGAAAAATCACAATTTCATAAAACTTTAGTCTCTTAAAAATGAGGGAATAACATGAGATTTTATATTTTTAAAAACTTTTCCTGAACCAAAAAGATCAATTGATTCAAATACCATCTTTATATTTTCAATTAGCACACCTGGATGTGCTATTTCGAACTAATTCTCGTTTTTCCGACCCTGAAAAAAAACCTGAAAAAAAAACCTGAAAAAAAAAACCAAAGTTTTTATAAATTGGAATATTAGTGACTAGGATTGTTCTTTGACATCACAATATACTGTCTACTAATTTCCACTCTCTTGTGGAACGTCTTTGCCCTTTTCGTACGCCGTTCTGTATTGCAGAGATTATGCACCCTTGATATGATCTTACTTGAAGTACGAGAGTAAAGACAGACTGATACAGTTAGAAGATATATCTTAAAAGAATGCTTTTCCTGAGGAACATGTCGTATTGTTGCTTGGCTTACTAATCATACCTCCAGGTAGTTCTAGATATTACTAAGCATTATGCCTGGGTTGGAGACGAAACATAGCAAAGCAAAAAAGAAACAGGTGGCAAAAGAATTGCAGCACCTAGGATTCTCGTATGGTCTCCCACTACAATACTAACTAGGCTCTCTGGTGCTTGACTATGGCTGATCGGACGGGAAGCCGTATTTTCACCAGGATATGGCCGCAACTGGCAGAAAAAGTGGTTGGACCATTTTGGAGGGCTGAACAAGTCACGTGAGGCGAATTTTATGGTATTAATGGATTCTCCAGGTTCTGGTGATCCCTCTGATGCTTTTATTTTGGCTATATCTTTGCTATATCTTGATACACCTTACTGTTCACCTGATGACTAACAATGGGGCTGATTGTAGAGATGGGATATGTACATCTGCTGGATATATATAATTGTACTGTAAAGCTCACTGGTATATATAACAATGACTACAGAAATAACACAGCAATACCAGAGTCTTATCAGACAACTCCAGGCTCTCAAAAAAGAGCTCGAAGAACGAGACTTTTTTGGCGATACTCATGAGGACTATTTTGAAGAGATGCGGTTTTTGGAGAGGATAATGAGACACGTGGGGGATATCCAGGAGGTAGCAAGGTCGTATTTGGAATGTGTATGAAGGAATTGGTGCAGTTATTTATTCAATAAATTAGATAGTAGTTACTTAGGAAAACTCAACTAAATGTTCAAGTGTTATTTTAACAAATGACCACGCATGTTTTCACACAACTCAGCCTTTGGTTAGAGTCACATGATGGAGTTATGTAAGAGTCATGTGCCGAGACATATTGCCACTTTTGCCACTCCAGATGAGTAATACATGACTATACCCTGTTTCAGTATGACTCTCTCTATACCCAAGCTCTACTTTGGAGTGAGTCATCTAAGCTACTCGTAAGGAATACTATAACACCTTCCATATTGGGAGGTGGAGAGTATACAGTGACAATGCAAATCCTCAAATGCTACACTCCCATTGGTCCATTTGAAAGGCGTTTGCACAACACATGTATATATAGGTGTACTGTAGCGCACACTGACTCTTTTGCCGCGCGTCGGCTATTAAAAAAAGTTTCAGTTCGGAACGGTTCAATTTTTTTAAGGTTTGCGTCTGGATATCCATCCTTGGGTGAAAATTTAAAGCTGCATGCTGGTTCTGCGACGCTTGTTCTCCCCCGCTTCGAAACGAGCTTTTAGCACATTCACACACCTTCGAACCATGACCACCACCGCTCCCGACGTGGCCTCCCTGACCTCTCAGCTCGAGAAGCTGGGAATCCAGAAATTCGAGGCCTACCCCGGCTCTTCGCCCGTTCTCAACACGATGGACATTTTCCGATCCTACATCACCAAGGAGCTTGCTGCGCTGTCTGGCGTTGATCCCGAGCTCATCTACCCTGCTCTGGAGTGGACCTCGACTTCCGACAAGGGAGATCTCGTCATTCCTCTTCCCCGACTTCGAATGAAGGGTGTTAACCCCCAGGAGCTGGCTGTTGAGTGGGCTGGCAAGTTCCCCAAGGGCGAGTACCTCAAGGAGGTCAAGGCCATGGGTCCCTTCATGCAGTTTTTCTTCTCCCCCAAGCTGCTCTACAACATTGTCATCAAGGACATTCTGGAGCGAAAGCTGCAGTACGGAAACTCCGATGTTGGCGCTGGAAAGAAGGTCGTCATCGAGTTTTCTTCCCCCAACATCGCCAAGCCCTTCCACGCCGGCCATCTGCGATCTACCATCATTGGAGGTTTCCTCGCCAACCTGCACGAGAAGCTTGGATGGGAGGTGATCCGACTCAACTACCTCGGAGACTGGGGTAAGCAGTTTGGAGTGCTTGCCGTCGGCTTTGAGCGATACGGATCCGAGGAGCAGCTCGTGACCGACCCCATTCAGCACCTGTTTGAGGTCTACGTCCAGATCAACAAGGATATGGAGGCCGAGAAGGAGGCTTCCAAGGAGGCTACCGGAGAGGAGTCCTCTGCTACTGACGATAAGGCCCGAGAGTACTTCCGAAAGATGGAGGACGGCGATAAGGAGGCTCTGGCACTGTGGTCCCGATTCCGAGACCTCTCTATCGAGCGATACAAGGACACTTATGCCCGACTCAACATTCACTACGACTCGTACTCTGGAGAGTCCCAGGTGCCCGAGGAGTTTATGAACATGGCCAAGGACCTGTTTGTGGAGAAGGGTCTTGTGCACGAGGACCGAGGTGCCAAGCTCATTGACCTGACCAAGTTCAACAAGAAGCTCGGTAAGGTCATTGTGGAGAAGAAGGACGGAACCTCTCTGTACATCACCCGAGATGTCGGAGGAGCCATTGCCCGAATGGAGAAGTACAAGTTTGACAAGATGATCTACGTCATTGCGTCCCAGCAGGATCTGCATTGCCAGCAGTTTTTCCGAATCCTCAAGGAGTGCGGCTTTGACTGGGTCGACAAGCTGCAGCACGTGTCTTTCGGACTGGTCCAGGGCATGTCTACCCGAAAGGGAACCGTCGTCTTCCTCTCCAACATTCTGGAGGAGGTCAAGGAGTCCATGCACAACGTCATGAAGAAGAACGAGGCCAAGTACAACCAGGTCGAGAACCCCGAGGAGATTGCCGATCTGGTGGGAATCTCGTCCGTCATGATCCAGGATATGTCTGCCAAGCGAGTCAACAACTACACCTTCAACTGGGATCGAATGCTGTCCTTTGAGGGAGACACTGGTCCTTACCTGCAGTACGCCCACTCTCGACTTCGATCTGTCGAGCGAAAGTCCGGAAAGGACATTGACGAGAACCTGGCTTCCGCCGACTTCTCTCTGCTCACTGAGCCCATGGCTGACGAGCTCATCCGAACCCTTACCCTCTTCCCCGACGTTGTTCTCAACGCTGGTAAGACTCAGGAGCCCGCCACCATTGTCACTTACCTGTTCAAGCTGACCCACCAGGTTTCGTCTTGTTACGATGTCCTCTGGGTCGCTGGACAGGAGGAGCCTCTTGCCAAGGCCCGACTGGCCCTGTACTCTTCTGCCCGACAGGTCCTTTATAACGGTATGGTTCTTCTGGGTCTGACCCCCGTCGACCGAATGTAGAAAACGAGTCATAAACATAAATAAAACGAATTAATCTGAGCATAGTTAGTGTAGCAGTAGATGATTCCATCGTATTAACATGAATATCGAAAGAAAATGATGCGGAATGAGCGGAAGAACCCGGAAAGATGCGGGACAAAATACTTGGGGTGAACTGGGGTTGAAATGAATCTCTATGAGAAACTGTATGGTTTGAATAGAGGTGTTTTTTCCATACTTTTGACCTTCTCAAGAATGCGACACTGGAACGAGTCCTACTCGTCGGAAATGAGGTTTATCAACAAACCGACTGCGGTATGGAGGTTTTACCATCCCATTAATGTCTAATTTTTTTGATTTTTGGTCCTCCAATTTATTTTTATTTAATCTGATTTTTCTGATTTTTCTGAAAAATCAAAATAATCTCAAACAATTCAAAAAAATTATATCTCCCTTCCATGTAATCATACACTGTTGTGAGGAAAAATATTATATTTAAATGCATCCAATGCACATATTGAAGTCATAGATATTCACTTTCAAGTCAAATCCAGCAAATCCCATGGGTTTTCAGTAATTTCCATCCGATAAACCGGCACAAAACACTCCTCAAACTTCAACCTGATTTACTGTATATATTTCCCACTGCGGGGAGCACCCCTGAAACAGATCCACTTTGCTAGGTACTAAAAAATACGTTTCTTTCGTACTTTTGAGCTATTCCAAGAATACGACACTGGAACGAGTCCTACTCATCAGAAATGGGCTTTATCAACTTAAAAACTGCTGTTTGGGAGTCTTACCAATCCATTAATGTCTGCTTTTTTTGAATTTTGGTCCTCCGAATTATTTTTATTTAATCTGATTTTTCTGATTTTTCTGAAAAATCAAAATAATCTCAAACAATTCAAAAAAATTATATCTCCCTTCCAAGTTATCCAACACTGTTGTGAGGAAAAATATTATATTTAAATACATCCAGTGCACATACTCAATTTATATATATTCACTTTCCGGTCAAATTCAGTAAATCCCATTGATTTTCAGTAATTTCCATCCGAAAAACCGGCACAAAACACTCTTCAAACCTCAACCTGATTTACTGTATATATTC
>BCKF01000001.1:2148396-2223222 GCA_001600515.1 Yarrowia sp. JCM 30694
CACAGTAGGGAGCACCCCTGAAGCAGATCCACATTGCTAGGTGCTAAAGAAACCGTTTTTTCCGTACTTTTGAGCTATTCCAAGAATGCGACACTTGAACGAGTCATACTCGTCAGAAATGAGCTTTATCAATATTTCGACAGCTGTATGGGAGTCTCACCGTCCTATTAATGCTGGATTTTTTTGAATTTTGGTCCTCAGAATTATTTGTATTTAATCTGATTTTTCTGATTTTTCTAAAAAATTCAAAATAAATCACAAACAATTCAAAAAAATCATAACTCCCTTCCACGTAATCCTACGCTGTTGGGGATTTTTGGGATATATTTAAACACATGCAATTCACATACTGAGGTCCTATTTATGCACTTTACGGTCAACCCCATTAATTCCCATCAATTTTCCGTAATTTCCATCTCTTCAACTCCCATAAACCAGCAGAAAAAACCTCGATCAGAATAACTGTATATATTTCTCTCTGTGGGAAAGACCCCTGAAACAGATACACTTTGCTAGGGTGATCTCTACACAACCACTGTCTTGTTATTACATTATTAAATCATTATCATTACCACACTGGCATCGTACTTCACTGTACAAACGCCACGTATTTATATACACTATGCAACATCTCCTTCGGCCTCTCCGCCCTTTCCAAAACTGCTATTAAATCCAAGCAGTCCATTCAGGCCACTGACCCAGTCTCTATCTGTTTTGGCCACACACCAAATGCCCGAATTCTGGCCGGTTTCACTTTCAACAAGAATTTTGTCACTCGGTCTAACCAGTCCTTTAGCGATTCCATCAACTGACAACTCGGCACCCCGTCCACGTGACTCTGAGGACGCTGTGATGCAGATCTTTGACGTTGCTGGAAAAATCAGAGGTCTAAAAGACAGAGATCGAGGACAAATGGGTGTCAAAAGAATGCAGGCGACTCGGGGATGCACAATGGAGCCTCCAGAAGACAGAGAGTATGCTGTAGAGCCCGTGGGAGTGGCAATAGTGACTCCATCGGCAATAGCTCGTGTGATAAACTCTCCATCGACATGAATATCGAGTTTTGTCAAATGCGGCTCTGCTCCCCGGTGAATGTTGATGTCGTTCATTGCATAGACCAAAGGACTCAGTGTGTAGTCATCTGGATTTCCGTAGACATGTGTTGAGTTGTGTTCAATATGTGAGCTTGTTGGTAAGTGGGTGATTTCTTTTCGGATGGACATTTTCTGGCAGGCCAGACGGGCTCTATTGACAACAGATGCCTGAGACGAGTAGACCATCTCGAAAGCCGTTTTGAAGTCCTTGAAATCAAACGGAAGAAGGAACCCTAGAGTGCCCAAAGAGAAAGACAACACAGGAGGCACTTCTCCAGAAGCAAACATGGAAGTAGCGTGTAGAATAGTTCCGTCGCCTCCCAGAGTCACCAGCAAGTCCGTCTTGTTTCTCAGCACTTCTCCTGACCCAGTATGAATCACCTTGACTCCTGCATCACCAATCTGTTTTTGCACCTCATCAGCCACGTGCTCTTCAACCAGAATGTTCACTTTGGGGTACCGTCGTTGCAGGTGAGAGGCCATCTGGATCAGAGATTCTCTCACATTGTGGTCCCATGGCTTTTTCACGATCAGCACGTTTTGTAGAGGCTTGTCCCATACTAGAGAAGACAGAGAAGACGACTCCTGGACATAGTAAGGCGACTGGCGGTCAGCTAGCAGGTCGGCCGAGGCGATTTGCGTGGTTAGAAGCCGTTTGTGTAGTCGTGTCAAAGGTCGTAGACCTGGGCGAGTAAGTGCAAACATGACTCAGGTGATTCATAGCACTGAGTTTAAGTATCACGGCTGCAGTGTGGGGAGAGACAAACGGACATGCATGCAAGCGGAAGGAGACAGCGATGACATAACACGGAACAAGTAAAGACATAAAAACCGTTGAGGTTGAGAATTGAGTTGAATAGGGGTGGTTGAGGTTGAGGTTGGGGTGTGGGTGATATGTTGTGTGTGTTGTTGACTGGTCATGTCTGCCCTTAGATATAAACATTACTTAGCTTATCTCTAAATGCATCAATAGATGGTTTGTGGCGCCGGAACAACCTGATAAGGACAGTATCACCAAAAATGAGGCGATCTTGAATTTTTAAGCTGAATATCAATTTTGAAGGCTGTGAAAATTGGCTAATATATTACTTTGGCCTCCAGATACCCCCAAGGCTGTATCAATGACTTCTATAGCACACCAGCTTACACATCGCTTACTCTATAAATGCTAAACGCTAAGTAAAGTCAACTGTAGGAACGACATCAAGCAACAGCACCAGAGAAGACAACTTACAACACAACCAACTCATTCATAGGACTTTAAGCTCATAATCAACACAATACCTCAAGATCACGTGATTTGCCTCTTCTTTAGCCCATGGTGCTACTGACAGATCGGATAATTACGTCATTTTAGTAATACATACACAGCACCAATTTCTTAGACCCAAAGAACGCCTACAGACACATAAATAACTCCATTAGAACCGCATCATCTTCCTGATTCCAACCATACCCCTCTTATGCCCCCACCACCACCACATCTTCTCCAAAGCACATCCCACCATATCCCACCACCCTGCATATGCTCACAGCCAAACACTATCTCCGAGGCATGTTAAATCCTGAAAACCTCCCACATCAGCACTCCATACAAACACACTACACGCGACCAAATGAGCCAGGATTTGTTATCGTGGGACCCGTTTGCGCCCGTTGCCCCGGTGACCGCGCCAGCAGACGATGACGACGAATTTGGCGACTTTGAAGAGGCTCCCAGTGCCCCTATTTCTGTTCCTATAAGCAAGCCTCAGCAATCACCTACAGCCAAACGAAGGACAATTCAGGACTCGATTAACGACATGGGCTCGCTGAGTCCCGGGCAGAGTATCAAGTTTGGACAGCATTTGAACCGAGGGTCAAAGAGTTCGGCTGATTGGAACGGGATTTTGGGAGCCAAACAGGGGGATATGAAGCAACCTACCAAGAAACAACAGGAACCTCCTCAGCACCAACAACCTGCTCGATCACCTCAGAGGTCGCAGATGACTCAAAGACAACCTCAACCGACACAAAAACCCGTGCAGAAAGCTCAATCATTCGACTGGGATGATTTCGAAACAGCTCCAGCTACAAAAACAACAACTACAGCCAGACCCGCAGCTGTATCAGCTGATGTCACACCCTTCAGAGCCATCTCTACACCCCACCAGCTGCTCACATACCTCCATACTCATTGTTTGCCTGTTATGGATAAGTTGGTTCAACAACTGCAACCCCTAACTTTCCCTCTCAGAAAACGAGTGTTGGCTCACCCCACTACAAAGAAGTTTGTGGAACGGTACATTGATCTTGTATATTTAGCTGCGCGGGTCATGGCAGGACGGATGCGGAAACTAAAAATCATGTGTGAATACGGAATCGAAGGAATGTCCAAATCCGGGTTTGCAGAAATGATGAAAAAGTCAGATAGAGACGCCCGGGAGATTGTACGGGTCTGGAAACCTCTCAGTGCAGCCATTGGACCTATTACCAACCACAGACAGCTTCCAGTGTTGCAACCCGAGTTTCTGATTGCCAATGAAGAAGGAGCTCCTAAACAGCTGGAGTCCGTCTGTTGCATTTGCGGCTTGAAAAACACCGAGTTCATTCGAGGCCATCCCAAGCCCAAGTTTAACCCCCAGCAGAATGCCCATTTCTCCTGTATCAGCTGGTACAATAATTTGTCCGTTTTCGGCGTCAACGGAGTCCGGCAGATTGGCCCGAGAGTCACCCAGGACCTCATTTAATATAGACACACTCATTAATTAATTGCATTTCTTTCAAGTATATAGTATGTTTTGTGCCAGTACTTCATGCCGTGATCCCGTAATTAAGTGGTCGTAATACAAGCCTTTCTGGAGAACTCCATAAATAGTGACGTTTATATAAAGCAAGTAGGTCTAGGACTGTTCTATCTGACTCGTAGATTCGAAATATGAGGTAGAAATTGCAATCGAAGCATTTTTCGTCAACTTGTACTGTTGTATGTGTAGTACTAAATAAGACTTTCTGGAGGCGCTAACTACTGTAAATAGTGATATTTATATAGAGCAAGTAGGAGTAGTATTGTTGAATCTGACTCGTAGATTCAAAATATGAAGTAGAAATTGTATTTAAAGCATTTTTCGCCAACTTGTACTGATATGTTTGATGGTAATACTACAGTAGTATCAGTAGTTCAGTGACAACTTAACACACTCCTTCTGCAATACAGAATCATTCACAAGGCCTGATACGTTCAGTTATTGTGTAGACAAACATAATATCAGCTAGTTATTGAATGATTTCATAGTATAAACATGAATATCAAAAGAAAATCACGCAGAAAACGCAAAAAGACTCGGAAAAATGCAGAAAAAAATACTTGGGGTGAACTGGAGTTGAAGAATATCTCTATGAGGAGCTGTTGGGTTTGAATAGACGTGTTTTTTCCATACTTTTGAGCTTCTCAAAAATGACACACTTGAACGAGTCATACTCATCAGAAATGAGCTTTATCAATCTAAAAACTGCTGTTTGGGAGTCTTCCCATCCCACTAATGCCGGATTTTTTTGAATTTTGGCCCTCCGAATTATTTTTATTTAATCTGATTTTTCTGATTTTTCTGAAAAATCAAAATAATCACAAACAATTCAAAATAATTATATCTCCCTTCCTCGTAATCATACACTGTTGTGAGGAAATATATTATATTTAAATACATCCAATGCACATATTGAAGTTATATTTATTCACTTTCCGGTCAATTTCAGCCAATCCCTCTGATTTTTCAGTAATTTCCATCCTATAAACCAGCACAAAACACTCTTCAAACTTCAACCTGATTGACTGTATATATTTCCCACTGTAGGGAACACCCCTGAAACAGATCCACTTTGCTACGTGCTAAAAAAACCATTTTTTTCGTACTTTTGAGCTATTCCAAGATTGCGACACTCGAACGTGTCCTACTCATCAGAAATGAGCTTTATCAACATTTCAACTGCTGCATGGGAGTCTTACCGTCCTATTAATGCATGATTTTTTTGATTTTTGGTCCTCCGAATTATTTTTATTTAATCTGATTTTTCTGATTTTTCTAAAAAATTCAAAATAAATCACAAACAATTCAAAAAAATCATAACTCCCTTCCACGTAATCCTACGCTGCTGGGAACTTTTGGGATATATTTAAACACATGCGATTCACATAGTGACCTCATATTTATGTACTTTTTGGTCAAATCCAGCAAATATTATTAATTTCCCGTAATTTCCAGCCCTTCAACTCTCATAAACCAGCACAAAAAACCCTAATCAGAATTACTGTATATATTTCCCACTGTGGGGAACACCCCTAAAACAGATCCACTTTGCTAGGTGCTAAAAAAACGATTCCTCATCAAAATAAAGCAAGTCTTCTATCAACCTTGGCAGGGGGTGGGTACCCTCAGCAGTTTATGTAACACCCAGTACATTTTTGGACCAGTAGAGGCTTTTAACAAGGTGAAACAAAGCGCATTGTACTTCCAGAGGCGTGCTACAACGCGTGAGACTGAAATAAAGACCAAAAATATTTTGTTGATTTTTTTCAAAAAACACCAACTTTTTGTCGCATGGGGGGGACCACCTGCGATTTTGTCAAAAAACAGCCAAAAATCACAATTTCATAAAACTTTGGTCTCATCTAACTGGGGTAAAAACCTCACGATTCAGGTTTTTTAAAAGATCACCAGAATTAAAACGACCAATTGATGCGAATACCATCTTCACCTTTGCCAATAACACTTCGGAATGTGTTGATTTGCACTAATCCTCGTTTTTCTGACACTGAAAAAAAAACGTAAAAAAAAAGAAAAAAAAAAAGACAAAGTTTTTATAAGTTACAATATTAATAGTTCATATTGTTCGTTGACATCACAATATACTGATTGCTAACTTCCACGCTCTTGTGGAACGTCTTTGACCTTTTTGGACACTGTTTTGTATTGCAGTGGGCCACAATATATTGTAACTCTCTCCATCACCACCACTACAAGTACAGCCATATATACAAGTACAATACTACAACGGTCACTACACTGCACTTATCAATCATCACATGTCTATTATAAATATCAATCGAAGGTCATGACGATCTCGTCTTCTTTGGGGGTGGCTGGGCGAGAAGTCGGGGTCACAGGCTTATGAGGCTTATAAGGCCTGTAAGCATGGGGCTCCGGAACAGGAGCAGGTCTGGAAGCAAGTTTGGACGCGTTTGAAGACGCACGAGCCCTCACATCACCCACAGAAGCCTTTCTCGCTGCTGAAGCTGCCGAATCAACTCCCAGAGGCCGAATCTCAGCTGCAACAGGAGCTACAGGCGGCTCGGACTTCTCACCTCCTCCTCCCATGGAATTCGCCACAGCTGCTGCTCCTGCACTTGCTGAACTGGCTACTGAAGCCACACCTGCTGAAATCTTCTGACCGATCGACCCGACTCGCTCATCATGGTCATCCTGGAACGGCTCAAAGGACATTTCAATCTCTTCGGTGTTGCCATCAGTGAAAGGGTTGTACTCGACAAACGTAGAAGCCTGTGAGTTGACCGATCCATTAGTACCTGATCGAGGACGACCAGTAATAGGCACATCAGGAACAGATCCCTTTCTTCCAGCAGCCAGCTTAGGGTCATTTTCAAGTCGAAACACTTCTCTCTGAATAGCATCCAAGTCAAACAGAGTGTTATCCGCTTGAGCCCCCTCAGCTCCTTCAGTAGCCCCCTCAGCGCCCTCAGCACCTTCAACTCCCTCCTCACCCTCCTTATGAGTCAGGTTGCCCTCATTAATATCATCCTCGGCAACCTTGGACGTCATATCCCACCACGACTTCTTCTGTGGCTTCTTCTTACCCCAGGATCCAAACAGACCCTTCTTCTTCTTCTCCTTGCCCTCCTTCTCCTCCTGCAGCTTCAGCTCAGCCTCCATCTGCTTTCTGGCAATATCGAATTCCTGAATCAGCTCTCGCTGTCGTTCTCTGTGCTTCTCAGGATCGGGATCTTCAATCTCGGCGAAATCTTCAGACAAAACTTCCCATCCAAGATCCTTCAACATTTGAGGCATGGCCTTTCGGTAAGCCATATGACCATCGACTCTGTCGGTTGCATCATAGTTCTCAATACCCTCAACAGATTCAAGTTTGGTCAAACCAGCCACTCGTCCTAGACCTCCAGAAGTGGCTCTGAACAAGTAGCCAAGAACCCAATCTTTTCGAGAGTAGGCGTTAACGAAACGTCCAGAGACCATGGATCGACAGAGACACAGCTGGTCGGTCTTCACAATGACAGGAGCTCCAAAAATGTACACATCCTGAACAAGTCCATAAGCACCTCTTCGAGCCAGCTCAACTAGACAGGAGTAAATGACTCGAGCACCTAGAGAGAAACCAACCAGGGTAGCAGGACGCACACCCAAGTTACGCTGAATCAGAGTATCAGCCAATACATAACCTGTAGCCCAAGCTCGATCTAGAGACACGTTCCAAGGGTTGTCTACCAGATATCCCAGTTTCGTCAGAATCATAGGAAGCTGAATAGACGACATGAGAGCTGTGAGGACGGTGGCTCCAAGAACCTGCTGAATGGAGTTTGCAAGCACCTCAGTGGCCAGAATATTGATCGTCTGACCCATACTCTGCAGCATCTCAGGTTCCCACAAAACAGACAGCAAGTCGCCCATGATCGGATCAACGGTAGAAAATGGCAGTCGCACGTCATCCTCCTTACCCAACATCCACCCGGAAATGGTGATGATGAGATTCAGCCGCTTCTGGTTGTGTAGAGGCTTGAACTCGAACGTTTTGACAGAGCCCATACGTCTCATCATGGAGGCAGAACCCACACGAGCTCCCAGAGCTGTGCCAGCAGTGGTGACAACTGCTGCTCCTCCTAGACCTCCCAGGAAAGCACTAGTACCAGTAATACCGATAGTGGTGAAACCAGCAGCCAAACCAGCACCAATAACAGGAGCCAGTAGACCTGCAGACAGTCCAACAACGAGACCACCTCCAAGCGTAGCCAGACCCACGTACATGTACTTTTTCCTGAGGTTCTTCTTCTTTCTGGTCTTCATGATCTCTCGCTCATCCCAGGTCTGCTGAGTGTTCTCCTCCATCTCCAGAGCATCAGTGACTCGCTGCTCGAATTGAGCCATCTCAAGCCACGTGACTCCCATCTCCTCGCCCACTTTTTGCATCAGAGTACGAGAACGGGAATCGTACACCGAGTCAGCAACAAGCACAAGGAACAAGTCACAAAGAAGAGTCCATCGGATATCAATCGTCAACATCTTCTTGTCCTCAAGTTCCTCCGGAGCATAGACTCGATCATCGTACTCGTCAGAGTAAGTAGAAGAGGGTCTAGACGAGTTGGCTGAAGATCCACCCTTGGACAGGTCTCCATTCTTGTCACCCTCAGCAACATGAGTCTCCACTCGATTGAGACCCTCCTCAGTCTCCTCCAACACCTCGGCTCCTCCAATCTTGACCTTGGTGGTGTCATCATTGATATCCTTGACCGCAGGGTCGTCAAAAGGCGTTTTGAAGGGATTCGAAAAAGCTCCCAGATCACCATCATCAGAACCCTTGGCCAGATCACCGTCCATATCGACATTCAGCTCAGTAGCATCATCTGATACTGGACTCTTGTGATCCTCCACCGTTAGTCCATTGGCCTCGTACTTGGGTAATGGCTCTTCCTCCTCCTCCAAACTCTTTCCCTCCATAGCCTCCTCCTTTTTACTCTTGCCCTCACCCTCACCCTCCTCACCCTCCTTACCCTTACCCTCAGTCTCACCTCCCTCAGCCTCCTCCTTCTCCTTCCTCTTTTCCTCCTTTTCCCTCTGCTCTTCCTCCTCCATCTCCTTCTGGTTCTCTTCATTCAGGGGATTCTTTACCCGCTTGACTCCAATCAAACTGGGTGTGATATCACGTGGCTCAACACCGTGACTGTACAGCTGCTCAATCATAATCTGTTCCTCGGGACTCAACTCCATATGAGAGTACAACCGGAACATCATCTTCTGAGACCACATAGCCATGGACCCTTGAGCGTCACTGAGACCTCTACCAATCTTCTTGGAACCCTTCAGAGACGCCAGCTCACGTGCCATCTCAATCAACATGAGTTTACACAAACCCACGTATCCGATCCGCTGAGCATCTGTAAGTAGACCCTTGGTAGCCTGCATTTGAGACAACGGGTTTCGAGCCATCTCATCGTCGTCAAACAGATACGATGTATTCTCGTCCATGGAGTTGATACTCTTGGCGTCCTCGTCACGGGTCACTCGTGTGTATCCACTTCTGGCTGTAGGGTCCACTTCTTCCACCTCGAGGTTGTCTTTATTCTTGACCACCACGTTACCCTTGTCGTCGTACACGTCGTATGATGCCACTGTGAGCATATCCTGCCACTCTCCTTCATCCTCTTCTTCACTGGTCTCCTGAGACGAGTCTGTAGTAGCGTCTGAAGGGCCTCTAACGTGATGCGACACCTTTTTCTCATGTGGCTGTTTCTGGTGGATCTCCTGTTCCGACAGTTGAGTAAAGGGAAGCTGACCTTCTCGCTGGACGAAATCCTCAGCAAAGTGGTCTGAAGAGGAGCTGCTTGTTGCTGAGTGGGAGTATGGGGGTGGCGCATGGGTTTTTTGTGGTTTTTCAGCTTTTGGCGAAGGTTCCGGTTTTGTGACATTGTTGGTTGTTGTAATGTGATCGAATGACAGCCGTTTACCCTCTGTAGGTGTCACCAGGTCGCGTCTGGGCTCCTCAATGTAGTCTGTGCTGATAGGAAGAATGGGTCGAATACCTCTTCTAGGAGAAGTAACTTGAGGCTTAGGTTGAGGAGGCGACTGAGCAACAGGCTGACTAACCGGCTCATGCTGCACGGTTGCCGCCGTAATAGTAGCTGTCGACACATTTACCTGCTCATAAATGTCACCTCCCTCATCATCGTCGAAATCAAATCGCATGCTAGCAAGGTCGCCATCGGGCTCTTCTTCCTGCACCTTTTTTTCGACTTTGGGCGGGTCGCGCCGGGCCCCAAAGCCCAGCGACAGGTCGCCGTCGAGATCCGCGTCTCCAAAGTCGGCCATTGGTTTGTGTGTATGTTGTGGTTGTATAGATGTATATTTACATGGTGTGCATACTCCCACCTGTATTAGCTCTCTCAAACTTACGCGTCTGGAGAGGCTAGCAACGGTAAGGGATGAACGTTATAAGCTGTAGTCAGGTGGTAGAGGTACTAGACCGGGTTGTATATATATAGGCCCAGATCATATATTCTGATTTATACACCAATTTATATATACTGTTTGGCCTTGTTAGTTATCTTAGTGGAGTTGTCTCCCTTCTCTTACCCCAATAAAGTTGAAATGCAGGAGCCGGACCCTGATTTGAATCTCGTAGTACCAAGCTGGCTGATATATGTGCACCGGTATATATAGTTTGTGTCCGTTTGTTTCGTTTTTTTATACCCGCGATTATGGGCTACCCCTCATGTAGCCTAACACATACCCGCACAGCCTACCCCTTCCTCTCTTTCTCTCTCAGAGTCCTCATTCCAATTTTAAATGCAGCAAATGAGAGAGAGCGGCAATGGGCAAAGATAGCTGAGGCTTTGGGACAGGACACGATAATGAAGGTTGAGGAGCATGTTACCCAAATGTTACAATATAAACACGCTAGTGAGTAGTAGCGGTATCAGTGTTGCTGTGGTATTACTGTACGTACTAATTGCTTGTGGTTTGGTTCGTTATTCGTAGCCCAGATTGCTTCCTGTGGGCTCAGTTATGGTCTCTTTCTCTCGCTATTATTACACTCTTGCCACACTCCATCTCACTTGCAGCATCTGTCATTCTTAGCCGAGAAAGACTTGGCGGAGGTTAGCGTAGCTACCAGCACCAGTATAAAGGTGGTGTCTAAGTAATGTGGTTGAATATATCGATATCATATTTATGTGTGTATTTTTAATGTTTTTTGGTTGTTTTTATATACATTTCCGTGTACATTCATCCACCGCCTCAACCTCGGTTAACCTTCACTGTCAATTTGTCTCAGGGCAATCAGACAAGCCATGTGTCAGTTGGGAGAGACACGATTATGCAGAGAAAAGGAGGTTTATTATGAGATAACGGGATGACGGAGTAATACCGCTAAGAAAGTGTAGATGGTATCAAAAAAATCTCAAAGGCGTTTACAATCTGAATTTGTTTTTTTCAGAATTATTCGGATTTTTCTCAATTTTACAAACCAACCTCTGTCTGTATAGTTATTCATTGTTAATTCAGTGTTATATATTTACGTAATTTTGAGGGCCTACTTCGGCCCTTTCCTAAGCCTTAACAGCATACTCTCTCGCCTCATGATCTGCCTCCTTCTTGGCCTTTTGAATAGAAGACTTGTGAGTAGCCCAGACAGCCAACAGACCGATAATCAGCTGGAAAGAAAAAGCTGTCCAGATCATACCCTTAATACGTCCTCCGACAGAAGATGTAACGGCTCCAGCACTGGAGCTTTCAGTAAAAATGGTACCCACCATAGTGGAAACATGAAACCAGATAGTGCAGACACTCCATGTGAGGAAGGCACACACGGCAGTCCACATCATGAGATGGCCAGCCTGTCGAGAACCAGGAACAAAGGTGAAGATGCTCCAGATGACGAAAATGAAGACCAGAGAGTCAAGAACCAGAGTCACAACTGGCAGACCAGGATGAACAATGTCTCCTGTGAACTGGGTAGCGAGTTGAACGAGACCAAGGGCTGAGGAGTTGGAACCAGACTGAGTAATGCTCAAACTAGGATACATGGTTTCCAGAGCAGTGAGGTTACCTCTGGAGACACATTCAGTTGCATTTTTGACAACTGCACAAGCTCCAAAGTATCCAGCCCTTGCTTTGAGATAAGCAAAGTCGGTTGAATTGCTCTGCTCGAAAGAAGATTTGATGGCATCGAAGAACACCGAGTTTTGGTTGTAGGAGTACTCAACGAGATAGACGTTGGAAAAAGAGCCGGACTTGTTGACACAGCCCATGAAGACGAAAATGACAATGAAAATGTTGATCACCAGGAACAACAGGATGAAGAACCTGGGAAGTTTGGAAACGGCGCCTGCGCAGAGCATTGTGAGATAAGGAGTGAAGTAATGAGTGAGATAGCTCTTTATCGTAAGTGAAGGTGACTTGGAGATTATAATGATGGGATTGAGAACCTGTTTATATACTGGTTTACCTCCTGACCAAACTGCTTGTATTTCTCTTCACCATGCGATTATGCATCAATCATGCACGATCAATGAAACCACAAACTTTATCTATAAAATAGACAAGGAGGATAATGGGGCTGATACAAGAAGTGTGACAGAGAGTGGGTCTATGAGTGACTGTTTGGGTAACTTCAATGAACTGAAAATAGAAGGAAAAGATCAAAAGATAAGTAACAGCAGCCTCAACACTAAGGGTTTATGTGAGAGGTCTACAGTAGCACCGTGCTTTATTGATTCATAGAATGGCTGTGTATTAATAAGATGCCTCTGAAACATGTCTGTATCTTAATACTCCACACTTGTTAATCATTAAGCGATATGTTGTTTCTTCTAAACAGCTTTCAGGTTACCCGTATCGTTCAATCTCACTTTGCCACACCCCTTAAACTCAAGAACCGTAAAACCTCCAACTGAGGCTGAAACAATTTTTTTAAAATAAATCGACTTATTCAAACGTACTTCCAACCCCTGGCTGGTTGCTTTTAATGTGTAACATGACCCCATGTAGAACTGGTGATGTTCTAGCTACACCTAATTAAGTTTCAAGACAGCCTCAAGGGGTTGAAAGAAGGGTCCACTAGCAGCACAAGATATTACTCTAACTGATATTATAGCAGTACCATCTGATGCGCAATTTTTCTCTCTTCAATAAAAACTAATTTATATATTTCCTTCCCCCCAACTGCGCCCTCTACAGCCGTTTGAAAAATTTCGAAATTTCTTTTTTCCCAAATTTATACGCCCAAAAACGGCCCGTTCAACAAAATCCGATATAGTGTAGGGGCTATCACATCACGCTCTCATCTTGAGAACCGTGGAGACCGGGGTTCGATTCCCCGTATCGGAGTTCTTTCTTTTTGAAAAATGCAGCAGTATCTTTCTGTTCTGTGGTCGTCATTTTTTTTCATCTCAAATTTTGGTCAAACACTCTGCTTCCTGCATGCCACCAAAGTGCACTTAACATCGAACTCAAACTTAATCATCATCATCATCAACACCTTTCAACATGGCAGGAGAAACAGATCTCAATATTCTACTGCAATCAGCTAAACCAATTCTCAATGAGGGTACTTATTTTTTCTGCAATATTCACCTGACACCCAAGGAGGGCGAAAAATGGGACGATAAAACATACGCTGCTATTCATGGGTTACTGCCTGTGTCTGTAGCTACTGTCAAAGAAAAGGAGGGTCTTACTGTGGTTGTTCCTAAAGAGAAGGTGGATGAATACCTTTCTGACCAGTCACTTCCAAAGTTGGAATACGATCAAGGTTATGAGTGTGCATGGATCACATTGACTATCCATTCTTCTCTGGAAGCTGTTGGTTTGACAGCCGCTTTCTCAAAGGAGCTGGCGGAGAATGCTATCAGCTGTAATGTTCTTGCCGGATTCCATCATGATCACATTTTTGTGGCCAAAAAGGATGCACAGAAGGCTGTAGAGGTGTTGTCTAACTTGGGGAAGAAGTAAGGGCATTGAGAGGGTGATATAAATAATAATTGAATGGTGTTGGTACTAAAAGAAAGAGCGAGAGAGTAGGTGGTTTAGTTGTAGTATTTTTGATCATGTGACTATAATTCCCAGCGAGTTATGACATTCCTATCTCCTCAACTACTCCCCAACTAAATACATGCACCCCATACTTAGACCAAACTCTAATCGAAAAGTTCGGCATGCAGCTAAATTTATTAAATTCCAATCCATCTTCACTACCACAACCATGCCTTCCTACACTGATCGAGCCAACGTGCACAAGTCTGCCTTTGCCGCACGGGTTCTCCGGCTCGTTGCCGCCAAGAAAACCAACCTGTGTGCTTCTCTGGACGTCACTACGACCAAGGAGCTGCTGGAGATTGCCGACAAGGTCGGACCCTACGTTTGCATGATCAAGACCCATATTGACATCATTGACGACTTTACCTACGCCGACACTGTTCTTCCCCTCAAGCAGCTTGCTCTCAAGCACGGCTTTTTCCTCTTTGAGGACCGAAAGTTTGCTGACATCGGAAACACCGTCAAGCACCAGTACAAGAACGGTATCTACCGAATTGCCGAGTGGTCCGACATCACCAACGCCCATGGAGTTCCCGGAACTGGTATCATTGCTGGTCTCCGAGCCGGAGCCGAGGAGACTGTGTCTGAGCAGAAGAAGGAGGACGTTTCTGTCTACGAGTCTTCTGAGTTCAAGGAGTTCCTGGTTCCTTCTCCTAACGAGAAGCTTGCTCGAGGACTGCTCATGCTTGCTGAGCTTTCGTGCAAGGGTTCTCTTGCTGTCGGAGAGTACTCCAAGCAGACCATTGACCTTGCTCGATCTGATCCTGAGTTTGTTGTTGGCTTCATTGCTCAGAACAGACCCAAGGGAGATTCCGAGGACTGGCTCATTCTGACCCCTGGTGTGGGTCTTGACGATAAGGGAGACGCTCTCGGACAGCAGTACCGAACTGTCGAGGATGTGATTTCCACCGGTACTGATATCATTATTGTCGGACGAGGACTGTATGGTCAGGGTCGAGATGTGGTGGCTGAGGCCAAGCGGTACCAGAAGGCTGGATGGGAGGCTTACCAGAAGATTAACTGTTAGAGTAATGCAATGTATATATGCTAGTGCTGAGTAGCTGAGTACGCTGAGAAAGCGCGCTTTCTATCAAGTACCCGTTGGAGTGTGTAGGTGATCTATGGATATTACGGTTGAGGGTGTTTATTCTGATTTAAATGGAATTATGTTATTAAACAGTATATTCCTCTTCCTATTACCAGTACATCATTAATCTATCTATTATCTATGCTATGCTATCATTGTCGTTACTCGTCAAAAACCCTCATTGGGGGGTCGTCTTCCTGGCCAAAGCGGATTCGCATGATTTCAAAGACAAACAGACCGATGGAGGTCGAGGGCAACGCACTGAGCGTCGTCCATCCACATCCATGGTATAAGTATCTCGGCCAGCTCATCCGAAGCCCTTTTCGGATATTGTTTGCCGTTATTAGCGTCTCCACATATGCTCTATAGTAGAGATGGATGCCAGGCATGATTCTGTATCTAAAGGTTGTGAAACATCGAATGGAAAAGTTGACAGTCTTGCTCCATCCTTTGCCTACTCTCTGTAATACCGCATGAGTCCTAGGGAGAGTCTCTTCTAGGGTTTCTGATAATTCCACCATGAGTGGGTTTCTATGATGAATCTGACGTTCATAGCACAAAAACGTCGCTTGAGAAGGAGAAGCAGGGTTGGATTGGTGCTTGATCCGCTCTCCCAGCTTATTTTGGCGTCTCTGGGCTTTAGATCTGTTTGCTTCAAGCTGATTTCTCGCATCTATCAAATCCTGAGTATCTAGACGAGTCAGATAAATGCCCTGCAGTTTTTGTAGCGGAAATTGAACCACATGAAGCGATATAGTAGCTGCAGCTCCTGCTACCAGAATACTAAACGGTGCCAGTACCTTATTGACAATACTCTTTCCATTTTCATCAAAACCAGTCGGATGATCCTTCAGTCTATCAGCATACAACCACTGGGCGTAATTTCTATACCAGGATCCTTTGACCATCTCAAAAGTGGCGAAAAAGATGCCAAATCCAAGACTTTCTTTCACGACAGATAACGTGAACCCTGCAAAAACACCTGGGGCACCTGTTTGACGTAATTTTTCCATACCGTAGGACCACATTGAGGGCAATTCTTTTGTCTTAAGAACCTCTGCTATCGAAGATCGTCTATAGATAGCATCAATGGGTGCAGCAGCCACTGCTTGAGCTGCTCCAGCTACTGCTCCTGCCAAAAACGTCTGTCTGAAGGTATATCTATGGGGCATGAGTTCGTCAATGATATATTTCACGTGGGAGCTGTCTTTTCCCTGGGTATCGTACCATGATTTTCGTAGTTGTAATTGTCGTTGGTCTTCGTCTTCCTTATCCTCCTTTCGTTTATCTTCGTCGGATTTAAACAAAGGTAGACACCCTAGATATGTAGAGTACAGTACCAGACCCACAGCTGAATTAGCGAGTAGCGGAGGCAACAGCTGGTTCGGAATAAAGCCCCATCCGTGTTGTTTCACAGCATTGGCAATCAAAGCAGGACTACTATGGGTCTTGAAACTCCATGGTTTGTCGCTGTTTGGAGATAGAGCTCTAGGAAGCGCCAGGTAGTCCACTCTCGTCGGTCGAAACAGCTTCACAGGCACTCGGATGTAGAAAGTGAACAGCTGAGACGCTAGAGCACGTGTTCCTGCTGTAGTCGCTCCAATCAGCCGGGCTGAAGACGGCTTCCACGCCTCGTTGTCGGTCTCGTGAGGCTCCATGTGTTCTGGAACCTCCGGAAGCAACGCCGGAACGTCTCCGGGCTCGAGTTGTTGCATGCCCTGGACCTGTTGTGGAGTTGGCGATAGTTGCTGATCCAAAACTTTTGATGCGTCTGGGATGCACCTAACCTACGACAAGTGGAGGTGTGTGTGGAGAAGAGAGAAAAAATGCGCGTATTTGCAATAAAAAGGGGCGACGTTTTGAAGCGTGCAGGCTCCAGACGGGTTTGACGTGTTTTGTGGCGTTTCGTGTTTGGTGGGGGGTATTTCGTGTAATGTTTTGTTTTTGACTGGTTATCGTTAATTATCGTAAATGCTCATGGAGTGCTTGCAGGCCTGAAATGTGTGTCATGTGCACCTCCTCAGTAAAATGGGGCTGGGTCAGGTGTCATGGTGAAGACCATACTGCTGAGGCTGCTTATCGTTAGCTCGTGTAAATTAGCCTGGATGGTTTAATTATAGGATAGGAGGGCGGAGATGATCTAACACCAGAATGGTTCCTGAAGGTGTGTTTTGATAATAATATATTATGCAAAATAATCTCCGTGAAATTCTGAGTAAAATACTCTCTTCTGATTTCCTCTAGCCCGCGTTAAATACCAAATTTTCCTCTGGTGACCATCTCCTCTTAGCATCAATCTCATCTCCGTCCCTTTGCCACTTAACCATAATCGTGGTTATGGAGGAGAATGATTCCAACTAATTCAATAAAATATGTATAAATATGACTAAAATTGTGAATTACTAATACCATGGCAATATATTTTATCAACATTTTTAAAAAAATCCACCCTACAAACATGCCCAACAATATGTTCCTGGTTCCATTCTGTTCACCCGCCTTCCTATACACTGATAAGGTTTGCGATATGTAGGTGCATCCAAATATTTTGCTAAGCGATCTTTCACCAACACAACACAGCACACACAATGGACGTGGGAGATATCATCGAACGAGACATTGACGACACCCCGGCGCCTATGCCGCCCATGCCTCCCAAAGCACCGACCTCTATGAAGCGAGAGTGGAAGAGAAAGCCCAAACCGGCTCCTGCTCCTAAGCCGCCTGCAAGCAGCATGCCTTCAGCCAAACCGTCAGTAGCTGGTCGATTTCAAAAGGACTACCCTTCGGAGGAGAAACTGACCGAGGCCGAGGAGATTCATCTGGAAAATCTGTCGAAACTGGCGAATATGAGCGAGGAGGAGATTGAGGCCCATCGACAGGAGATTATGGAGAGTATGGACGAGAATGTTCTGATGGCACTTATGAAGAGAGCCAAGATCAAGGAGGACGATATGGAACCCAAGGCTCAGGAACCTCATGTCACTGAACCCGAAGATACTCCTTCTAAACCTGTCAAAGAAAGTCACTCTTCTCTAAAGGTGGAGGAGATGGAGGAGCCTGTCAAGGTGGAAGAAAAGGTTGAGGAGCCTAAGGAGACTAAGAAGGAAGATGTTGACCCTTCTCGCTCTCTTGGAGATGACTTGGAATCCTCTCTGGGTGCTAAAGAAGTGAAACCCAGCGACATTAAGTCCCAATATGACGTTGATGAGCATGAAGAGAGTAAGCAGGACACTCCTACTACTCCTAAGAAGTCTGCTAAGACTGCAAAGGCCTCGGAAATGGACTTTGATACGTCTGAGACCCCTAAAAAGGTGAAATTTGAAGAAAAAGAGGAGAAAAAACAAGATCCTGAGTCCAGAACCGCACCAGTACACTTCCCTCGACCTCCAGCGTTTGCTCCTGATAGTGAAGATCCTCTATCTATTAACGACGAGGACTTTATGGAGAAGTTGCACGAAAAATACTTCCCTGATCTTCCTAAAGAGCCCTCAAAACTCGCTTGGATGACTGATGCGAGACACCGAGTGGTTGAGGAACGAGGCCCCGATGGTGAAATGACGGCAAAGATCATTCAGGACACTTCTGACGCTCCTCTGCCTACTACTATGCTTCCATCTGAGTTGAGATTCGACTTTAAGGGTAACCTCATCACTCCAAAGACTTCCAGAAACATTCCCATGAACCTGGGACTGCATCATCATGGAGAGAACCCCGAGATGGCTGGATATACTATCCCTGAACTTGCTCAGCTTGCTAGAAGTACCGTGGCTGGTCAGAGATGTATTGCCATCAGAACACTCGGTAGAATTCTGTATAGACTGGGCAACCCTACAGTCATGGAGAAGGAGTATGGAAAACAGATTGGTATGGGTCTGAGAGGTCTGATTGATCAGGGACGAGTCATTGAGAGTATCACTGAAGCCACTCATGATAAGCATATGAATGTGGCTGCGTATGCTACAGAGGCTCTATGGCTGTGGAAGCAGGGCGGTAGCGATACCAGACAGGCGAGTTAGATGAAGAGAACAGTATATATAGATAACAAAACAAGAATACATAAACACCCATTATTAAATCATACCCGTCTCACTCCTACGATCCATTTTTCCATCCGTTAATATATTACTGTACAACCAACATCTATCCGTTGGCTCTTGTTCTTTGCTACATCTACTCATGTCGGTCCTTCTTGTAACCGTAAGGGTTCTCGCTGGTCCATCTCCACAGATCGTCACAGCTCTCATCAAGGGTCTTCTCGGCCTTCCACTGCAGCTCCGAGTTGGCTCGTCCGGGCTTGGCAGTCAGATCAAGCACATCTCCGTCTCGTCGTCCAGACACCTCGTAGGGCAGATCCTTGCCTACAGCCTTGGAGAAGGCCTTGACGACCTCCAGGACAGTAGATCCATGTCCAGTTCCGAGATTCCACTCACGAGAAAAGCCGTGCTTCTCGTCCTTGCCCTTTCGCTCCTTCTCAACTGCCTCCAGCTTGTTGAGAGCAGCCACGTGACCTGCAGCCAGGTCACAAACGTGAATGTAGTCTCGGATGGGGGTTCCGTCACGTGACGGGTAGTCGTCGCCAAACACAAACAGCTTCTCTCGTCGTCCAACAGCCACCTGAGCAAGGTAGGGCAACAGGTTGTTGGGGATTCCCAGAGGGTCCTCTCCAACAAGACCTGAAGGGTGGGCACCCATGGGGTTGAAGTACCGCAGAATGGCGGCGTTCCAGGGCGCGTTTGCTCGCACGTGATCTCGAATCACGTCCTCGATCATCATCTTTGTTCGTCCATAAGCGTTGGTGGGTCCTGTAGGGCACTCCTCCGGAATGGGGATCATGCCCTCAAATCGCGTGACATCGCCGTAAACGGTGGCGGACGACGAAAACACAAAGTTGTGAATGTCGTGCTTCTGGCACCACTGCAGCAGGTTAATGGAGCCTGCCACGTTGCAGTTGTAGTAGGCCAGGGGGATTTGGCCACTCTCTCCAACAGCCTTCAGACCCGCAAAATGCAGCACCGACGTGATGGTGGGGTACTCCTTGTACACCTTGTCAAGGCCTTCTGTGTCACGAATGTCCACCTCGAAAAAAGGCACCTTTTCGCCCACAATCTGTTCGATTCGTCGCACAGCCTCCTCACATGAGTTGTCCAGGTTGTCGACAATGACGGGTTTTCGGCCAGCCTCGACCAGCGCGATGACCGTGTGAGAGCCAATGTATCCAGCTCCTCCGGTAACGAGCACGTGTTCTGTCATGATGTTGTTGAAGAAAAGAAGAGTGAAGATGGGTCTCGAAAGAGGTTGGGTAATAAGGTTGGGTAGGTGGTGCGGCTCAAGTTTATATTTAGCTCAGTAAACAGAGCAAGAGTAGAGCGTAGTGGGGGTTATATATATGGTGGGGGTTAGTGGAGCTGGGTGGGGTTTGAGAAGCGTCTTGTGATGTTATATTCGAAATATGGGCTCTCAAAGTGCTGTGGTGCGGCTATGGATGGGATGTTAAAAGTGTGGTGAGCTGGACAAGGGTGCCTGTTTTAGAACCCGTTTTAGAACTGCTTTGTTTGGACGTGAGAGTGCAGTGCGTCTGTGTCAAAGCACGTTTCCAGAAGCGTAAGATATAACGAATAACGGGGAAAGCTGGTATCACACAAATGAACTGGGCGGGTAATAAATACACCCCTCTGTTAAATATCTACATTATCTAAGCGGCTAAGACAGTAGTGAAACGTGTTACTTGTGTTTGTCGCGCGTGCCAACTCTATAACAAAGACAAGCTAAAATGGAAAGGCTGAAGTCCCGCTGCATGGAATCAAGCAGCCCGATGTGTGCAACCAGAGGGCCTAGAGTGAATATTTGTGTCCTGGTAGTACTAGAACTGTTACACAAACAAGCACAAGCGAAAACATGTATAAATTTATACCCAAGCACTCATATAAATAGTGTTTTGTGCCTCACTTGCTCATAGCCTTCACATGTGCACATCACGACTATCAGGAACACACTTTGCTGGTCCACACATAGCCGTAACGAGTGTCTCGAAAAGTGCAATAAAAAAAGATGCCCGGAAGTAACACAGAAACGACTACAAAAGCAGCATTGCTAACCCGTTCCTCGTTCATCTCATCACGGCAATTAAGCCCAATTGGGAAATCCTGGAGACTAGCGTCTGAGCCTTAGTTCGCTTGGGGCATTAGTCAACCTTGTGCTTATGCCTGGGTGGGTCGTATCATAGTGGTTTGTACCCCACATGGAGCCTTACAAGTGTGAAATTCGTTATTTGAGTGGGATTAGTCAGTGGGTGTTCTGAACGGACACTTCGTGTGCTTGGTGTATAGTTGGACAGTGTTGAGCATACTCAATTGTAGCTCGTCTATATTTAAGGACAGTGTCAGGAAGTCTACTATTGCAAACTGTGAAGAAACAGGTTCTTCTTTAGCTACAGTTAAGCAGGCAACTAATAACCACCGTATTATGTAATCCAAGCCGGGTAACTTGAACTTAGTCAGCCAGCCATATCGGAGACAGTATCGTACGGTATCTGAAGAAACCTCAATGTCTTGGTAAATCAAATGGCCTAACTACCCTTGAAGCAAAACAAGGTGTCCATATCATAGTCAAAGGTGCTCCCCAAGCCCCATAGAGTAAGGAACAGAAGAGACATTATGGATAACCAAGAGAACGAAATCTATACAGTTTTTGTAGTGGAAGGAGTGAAAGAACACAATGAGCTATTGTTTCACTCCCCAAGTACAATATCTCATTATAAAGTGGTATCAGATGAGATGATTTGTTACCATCTAAATTATTCAGAGCTTGCGTACCAGTAGGGGCAGTTGGGAGAACAGTTGCGATCAGATCGGAAAACAGTGATGCACTCAGAGGCATGAATTGATGACAAATAAATAAACAAAAATATCAAAAAATCTTTCCTGTGGCTATTGTATGTGCTGTTATTTTTATTTCATTTTTATTGCACCTCTTTACGCCATTGCTGCTCCACAGTAAATATTTGCAAGTTGGGAGGACAGATCAGAGGAGTGAAGCACGTAACAGTGGCCGCTGAAGCGTATATTGAAGCCAAAATAAATAAACAAAAATGTCCAAAAATCTGGCATCTACGTGATATTGACGCTGGTATTTTTGTTTTATTTCTATTATGTAATAACACCCACGTTTGGCACTCGCCTTACATAAGCCTCCTCTCGTTCGGCCCAAACCCAAAATACGGTTTGAAGAAAAAGGTGAAAACTTCCACAGACATCACCACAAACCGGCTCTCAATAAAAATGTCGGACACTCTTCAGATCAGCCGGGTCGCCGGCACCCACGGCGCTCCCACGCACGTGACCGTCACCGCCCAGGCGCTTTTCCAGATTCTCGACCACGCTCTGAGACGAGAGGAGGAGCAGTCCAAGGTGATTGGTACTCTTGTTGGCATCCGTTCCGAGGACGGTTCTGAGGTTGAGGTGCGAAACGCCTACGCTGTGCCTCACTCCGAGTCCGAGCAGGAGATGACCATCGACCTGGAGTACAACCCCACCATGCTTGCTCTGCATCGAAAGGCCTTCCCCAAGGAGGTGATTGTTGGCTGGTACGCTACTTCTTCCGAGCTCAACACCTTCTCTGGCCTCATTCACGACTACTACACTCAGCTGGACGGCACCCCCGCCATCCACCTCACCGTTGAGGCTGCCAACCTGGCCGATACTCTGCTGCCCCGAACTTATGTGGCTTCTTCAGTGGGTACCGATCCCAGCAAGACCTCCGGCAACTGTGTCTTTGTGCCCATCTCCAACGAGGTCAAGTTCAACGACTCGGCCGACCGAGCTGCTCTCGAGGCCATTTCCAAGGCCAAGGAGTCGCCCGAACGAAGCATAAACCTGACGTCCGATCTGGCCAACCTGGAGGGATCGCTCACCCAGGTCCTCGAGATGCTCGAGCGAGTACAGACCTACGTGGCTCGTGTCATCTCTGGAGAGGAGTCGTCGGACAAGGCCCAGCAGGTCGGCAAGCAGCTGCTGCAGGCCCTGACCCTGACTCCTTCTCTGGACGCCCAGGGACTCGAGCAGCTCTTCAACTCGCACCTCCAGGACGTGCTCATGGTTGTCTACTTGGCTAACACTGTCAAGACCCAGCTGCAGTTGTCGGCAAAGCTGACCACTTTGGTTTAAAAGGAGCGAGCGGTAGCTGAGACTTGCTCAGCTTATGCAGTAGGCTGGAGCAAGTTAGCGAGCTGGCACGCAAGCGACGCATAGTAGAAAATTGATGATGTTAAGTATGGAAACGAGCGGCCTACGAGCAGCGTAAGCTGTGAGTAGCTATGACCAGGTACGTAGGTGTTGGATGTTGTAGTAAGTTCACACTGTAGCAAGGAAAGAAGAGTGCTGGGGCAAATGTATTATGAAATAGAACGTGAAAAAATGATGAGAGTATGGTTGCAAGCCTATGAGAGAGAGTGATAGTCAGGTTCTACATTACGTATTTGGAGTTTATGGTGTTAATTATATTCTATCTAATTATGGGGAGCTGAAGGAGGACCGTCAGAAGGTACTGAGATCCAGCCCTCATGGAGGTTACGGGCAGTGACTGTACCAGGTTCAGACAAGTAGAAGGTCTTGTCACCTTCATGGTCATCAATCCAGGTCTTTCCAGAGCCAAAGTACGCAAACGGATCATCGTTGTCCTCATACTCGTAGTCATAGTCCTCCCATCGAGGCTCTCTGAGCACAGCTACAGCATGAGAGATAGATCCAGGCCAGGCGATCTTCAGACGGGAGTCTCCATCTCGAGTAGTCTCGCAGTAGATACCAGGAGAGCCCTTGGTCATAGAGACAGCTTCAGACAGCTCGGTGATGCGTCTGTTGAAGGCCTTGGTTGCTGCTTCAGAGGGTGTGATGGACAGAATCTTCTCCAGCTGCTTCTTTCGAATCACACGAGCAATGTACGAAGCCTGAAGCTCTGCAGTTACAGGAGCAGTGGTCTCAGGGATGTAAGAGTTGACTGAAAGAGTGTAGAAAAAGTTGGGGAAGCCAGGAGCTGACAACCCGAGGTACGAAGCAGAGTAACCAAGCTTTGACTCCAGAGGAGAAAAGTGTTCTCGGAGAGTATAGCCATCAGTGCCAACGATATCAAAGTTGGGAGCAAAGCCAAGTCCATTGGCCTTGATGTATCCAGTGGAAGCAATGATAACATCCACCTTATGTTCAACACCGTCAAAACCAACAATTCCATCCTTGGTGAACTCTTTGACTTCTCCAAGATGGTAGTCCACGTTGTCTCGAGTGAGAGCTTCCAGGTATCCAGGAGCAGGTAGAAGACGTCGAGGGCCAGGAGTGTAAGTAGGAATGACCTTCTTGAACAGTTCAGGGTCTTTTCCGACTCGCAACCAGGCGATAGCCAGAAGCTCCTTGATACCTTCTCTGAAAGCAGGAGTTCCGTAGAAAAAGTAGTTGTACTTGCCTCCAATCTCTGTATCCAGAGCCTTTCGGAACTTGTGGTACTCTTCATCGGACTCAATCGCCTTGATCTCATCATCAGAGTACTCCACGTAACCAGGAACTCCCTTTCCGTAAAGAGTATGGCCGATCCAGGTAGCTGACTTTGCAAAGTGGTGGATGTGGGCAGCCTTCTGAGCAATCTGAGGAAGAATCTGAACACCTGTAGCTCCATTTCCAATAAGGGCTACTCGCTTTCCAGTCAGATCCAGACCCTCAGGCCACTTTTGAGGGTGGAACTTGACTCCCTGGAAGGAATCAAAGCCGGGCTGGTGAGGAGGGTACCGGGGGTTGTTGAGGGAGCCTGAAGAGGAGATGAAAAAGTCTGTGTGGATCTCAGACTTCTTCTTGGAGTCCAGATCCTCGACTTTAACAATCCATTGGTGAGTTTTCTCGTCCCACTTTGCCTCATCAATGTTGGTTCGGAACTTGATCTTCTGTTCAAGGCCGTATTTCTTAGCTCGAGACTGCCAGTACTGCTTGATATCAGGGCCATGGGCATAAGCTCTATCCCAGTCTTTCTTGGGGTCAAACGAGAGCTGGTACGAGTGAGATGGTACATCACATTGAATACCAGGGTAGTGGTTATCATACCAAACTCCTCCAGCTTCAGGGTTTCGCTCAATGATGGTCAGATCAAGGTTGTCCACCTTGCCCGACAAGATGATACCAGTAGTGATTCCAGCGAGACCTGCGCCAGAAATAACCACCTTGACCTTATCTCGACCTAGAGGAGGTCTGGAGAGGATCTTTCCAGCCCATTCAGAAGGCTCTAGGTTGTTGAGATGCTCGAATCGAGACAGAAGCTCCTCCTTGTCGACTCCAGAGGTGTCAGTGTGTCCGGTTCCGTTTTTGCTGGACATTTTGGTGCTGATTAGTTAGTGCCATATCTCCACGTTTATATAGCAGCCACTGTGAGCCTTTGGTGGCTGTGGTAATCACCACCTGTCTCATTGCACCCTATCTCTGTCGTGCTTCAAGCCACATAACCTTGTGGGGAAGGAAGTCTGGACACAGGTAATTGAGATATGCAAACATAATTTACATATTTTGATCAACAATTAATGTTTTCCAGTCAATTCATGCCAATTGATGATTTCCAATATATTGCTTTCATGTTACTGTGGTTGCAATGCTTCCCTCCCCTCCACCTTCACTGTCAGCCACAGGCCTGCCCGTTGAAGCTTCTTAAAGCTCAAGCCACTGCTCAGAGTTAGAGCGTTAGATAATCATATATTATTACTCCAAAAGAGCCACCGGAGGACGCCCCTCAGCGGCTGGATTTGAGCCTTGTCATTTTCTGCTTTTGGTCGTCTGTATTTCTTTTTCAAAGCACAAACAAGCTGCATGTTGAACTCCACAAAACAGCCAATTATTAGTGCATCTATACTTGACCATGCTGTTGGTATAAGCCGGCATAAATACAAGCCTTCGCCTATCTCGTTAAAGCCGGAGCTATCAACGTCTCCAAATGAACTAAGACGTACAGAGATGGCGACATCAGCCCAAGGAGATTATTCATCTGGCCCTATGATACAGCTACAATTAAACACACAGTCCACTGTACACAACACAAATCAAATGCACTTATACAAGTGCACTGAGAACAGTTACCAATAGCCCATACATTCATTCTCTACAGTCACCACCAATCAACTAATACACAAACTACAATACAATGTTTAATAATAATCCATACATTTATTCTCTATTCAATAATCAATAAAATATTTCCAATCCTCCTATCACCACCCTTAGGCCTTGGTCTCGTATGTAGACGTGTGAGAGGGGGTGAAGGTCCACCAAGTGTGAGTAGACCAAGAGCCCGTAGAGGGCAGCAGACACTGACTTCCGTTTCCGGTAGAGCATCGTCCAGTATCGTTCTGGTTCTGAGATCGGACCTGGATAAGACCCTTGAGAATACCCTCAGTAACAATACTGTCGTTGTTGGCAGGACCTCCAGCCAGCTCGGCCAGCGACTCCATGCTCATAGTGGGACCAGCAACCGCAGGGGCAATCAGAACCACAAGGAAAATGAGCAGGATGATGAAGTACAGAGTGGCGTACTTCTTGACAATTCGCTTTCGGAGCTGGTTCTGCTTCAGCGAGAAGATCGGGGGTCGGATCTGTCGAGAAGGTCGCAGCCAGAAGAGCATCATGGAGTGCCACTTGTCAATGTAAGGCACACACAGGACAGGGAGCTGGAAGAAGAGCAGCCAGTGGCCCAGGTAGAAGTCACCAGCGAACAGAGACATCTCAATGAGCTTACAGACAAACTCTCGGAAGGGCTGAGAAATGGAAGCCCATCCAAGACCAGCTCCGTACCACTTACCAGTCCACCAGGCCTGGTTAGCATGGTCGTGCTTGAACTCTCGAGTCAGACACAGAATGGTCAGAATGTTGAAGATCAGACGCATGATGGCAATGGCAGTGACAGTACCACACAGACCCTTGACGAAGGACCATCCCTCAAAGAACCACATGAGCTCGAAGAAGATGAGGTGGATGACAACAGCGACACCGTGAGCAATACCGGCCATGACGGGACCGGTCTTCTTGCAGCACAGACCAAGCATGGGACCAGCACAACACGAGATACACACCAGCACCAGCAACAGACCGGCGTTGATGACAATGGGACCAATAGCACAGATGACAATTCGCAGAATGGAGTTGACAATCACGGGCTCGGCCACACCGGTCTGGGCGTTGATGAAGGTGAAACCACAGAAGCAGAAGGCAGCGACAATCAGAGGCAGGAAAATCTCAGTGATAAACACGTTGGAGATTCCAGCTCGGGACAGATCACCGGCACCCTTCTCAGACTCGTCTCCAAGCACCTTCCTCTTGTATCCGGTAATACGTGTTCGAGTGAGTCGCACGTATCCGATCCAAGAGTTCTTGTGCCACTTGGCGTTACCTCGAGACAACCATCGGATGAAATCTCGGTAGTCGATGAAGAAGTCGGTCCAAGCAAACTGATGGGGGTTGAAGACGAAAGGAGAAATGCACATGGCAATCAGAGTCACCCAGAACCACAGCAGAGCAGCCTGCCACATGGCAATGGTACCAAACAGCAGCATCAGAGTGGATCGAGCACCAAGGTAGATGGAGTCACCAGCAAATCGGGAGTAGAGCACACTGAACGGCAGACGAGCAGTGGCGAAACCTCGACCAGTGGCAATGTAACGAGCACCTCCAAACGCCAAATCGTTGATGAAAGAGTTGGCGTAGACCTGACAAACAAACACTTCGAACAGAGGCGAAAGCGACATGAAGTGTCGGGCGAATCGGAAAGCAGCTCGGAACACACCTCGCTCGGTAAGCTCCTGCACAACCAGGGGGACGAAAGAAATGAAGAAGACAATGAAAATAGACAAAACACATCGTCGAATCCAATCCAGAACGGGCTTGAGGTTGTAACATCCAACAGGCGTCTGGGGATCGGTGATGGGCTTGTCCTTGTCGTACCAACAGATCGTCTCCTTGGTCTCGTGGGCCAGAGGACCAATGGACATCATAACAATCATGAACATCTGCACAGAGGTGATAATGAGCAAGTTATTGATATGGAATCCAGGATGGGCGTAGAAGAAAGACAGGAATCGATCGAGAGGCAGCTGAGTACCAAGGTAGTAGTACTCTCGAGAAAGCATCTGCTCACCCATACCAGTACCAATCTTGGTTGTGAAGTTCAGAATAGAACCAAAACCGAGATCTCGACCCTTACCACACTGGTAGTACTCACAGTGCTTGATTCGACCTCCTCGCAGCAGAGCGTTCATACCGGCGTAAATATCCTCGTTAAGATGCAGTCCCTTTTGAGCCTTGGACACACCTCCTCGAGTACACATGAAAATCGAGTTGAGGAAATCAGGATGACCGTAATGCAGCTTACCACCAATCTGAGCAAGAGTTCGGGCAAACAGGGTACCGAACGTCTGTTCCTTACCGGCAGCAATGTCACCAAGAATACCAATGTTCTCGGAGAAAATGTACTCTCGAGCACCAAGAATAGCAACGGGACAGGGGGTCTTGTTGTTGACACCAGGAGTGTAGGGAGACATGTTGACGTTCTCCACGTTGAGCTCCTCAAACTCGGCCAGGACAGATCGGATCTTGAGACACTCCTCCAGGTAGTTATCCTGGTTAGCATCGATAAGCTGGATGTACTCACCTCGGTGGAAAATCAGAGCGTGGTTCTGGTTATCAGACTTACCGTCACCAAGAATGGGGTTACCGGACAGCTGGATTCGGAACTTGGGTCGTCGTCGACCGTTCTCCAGAATCTCACAGTGACCATCAATCAGAGCAGAGAAAAGACGGGGCTCCTCACCCTCGTTGAGAGGAGGCTCCTCATCCAGGTAGGCAATCTGCAGATCGGGGTAGGCACGCAGCAGGAACTCGGTGTTCTCCATCTCATCAGGCTTGAACTTGGTCAGTCGCTGCATAGACACAATGAACTTGAACTTTCGTCGGGCCATTCGCTCCAGCTCTCGCTCCAGCTTCTCAGTGTTTCCTCCAAACATCTGGACAACCTCGGGGTTCTCGACTCGGTACAGCAGCTTGATGGCTCGGGAGTAGTTCATGAAACCAGAAACAGTTCGGTACAGAGTCTGGGATCGAAGAGAAGCCCAGATTCGAGTTCGAAGAGTGTACTCAGGAGCAGCAGACTTGAAACCAATACAGTAGAAGGGCAGATCGTCAATCTTGGCCTTCACCTCATCAGCATCCTTCTCACCAGTCAGATCATCGTTGGAGCCCTCGCCAAAGCCAGCAGTCTCCTCAGCCAGAATCTTGGTGTCCTTGACGAAACAGTCCCACTCGACAGGATGCAGCTGCTTGAGGTACTCCAGGAGAGTGACTCGAGAGAACTGGTCATCTTCTCGAATAATCTCACGCAGAGACAGCAGAATCTTTTCAGAGTAGTGGGGAACCAGCACAGAGAAAGTGGGCATGTTGTCAACGGGAAGAGGCTCGGGAATGGGAGTAGACAGAGACTGGGCAAAGAAGGAGATACGTCGCTCAGCCTCGGAGTTTCGGGGGAAGAACTCGGTCTCAAAGGCATGATCGTCCTGGGTGATGAAGAAGGTAGGAGCTCGCAGAGTTCGCTTACCCTCAACCTCAGAAGGAACCTGGTGGTACAGAAGCTTCTGAACGTGCTCAATAGCCAGCAGATGCTCTCGGTACATGGAAATGACAATGGCGTTCCAAATCTGAGAAATCAGCACCTTGGGCTTGTACTTGATCTCCATATCAGTGGTGGCAAGAATCTTGGAGTAAATTCGCTTGGGCAGTCGGGAGAAAATGTTTCTCCAGGGGGTCCAAATGGAAATACCGAGGTAGAAGGATCGAGCCACCGAGAAAATGGTGTTACAGATAATGTACCAGAGGTAGGTATCGAGGAAGAAAAGAATCAGATCAGTAGCGTACATCAGACCAAGAGTAATCTGAGGCTGCACCTTACACAGGGCGTCGTGGTAGGCAGGACCAAACCATCGCTCTCCGTAACATCGCATCTTCATCTGAGAAAGATCTCGAATGGGATCTCGCAGAGACAGAATCAGGAAGTAGTAGGACTCGGAAAGCTTGGCTCCAAAGACACAAGTCCACAGAAGGTAGGACATGATCTTGTCGTGGAACTCCAGACGAGGGTAAGAGTTGGTGAAGGTCTGAGAGGCAACATATCGACGAGTGCTCTTCTTCATGTACGAGGTGAACAGGCCACCCAGAGGCATGATGGAGAAGAAGACAAAGGTGATAATCGAAATGATAAATCCAACAATACCAACGGCAAGGGCGGAGGTGGAAGTGTGGGTGGTACCAACCACACCAAGCACGTAAACCGGGGCCACCAAGTTGATAATGAGGATACCAATCAGAAACATGAGACGTCGAGTAAGATGCTGAGCTCCAGCCCACTTTCGAGGCACAAAGGCCCACTCGGACAGAGTAGCGATAATCTGCAGACCGGTGGCAATCACACCACCAATGGCACCAGCTCCCCACTTACAGGCAGGAGGAGGATGGTTATCAAGGGTGGGGATGTAGTTCTTCATGTAGAGAGTGGGGGAGTTGAAAGAGGCGTAGTACCAGTAGAAGGTGACGTGGATAATCCAGATTCGGTTGAAGTTGACAAACACGTGGAACCAGGATCGAGTCTCCTTGTATGTCTTGAAGAAGACCTTGTCCCACATGACGTCACCGAGCTTCATGTATCGCTCGGTCTGGGGCACGTCAACGAGTCGAGACTCGTCCTCAAAGGTGATTCGCTCAATACCCTCGGGGTACCAGAACAGCTGGTTGACATCATCGTAACCAATGACCTTGTTGTGGTCTCGCTCTCGCTTGACAAACTTTCCGTCAAAGATCTCGTATCCCTGGCCTCGGATGAACCGGTACAGAGGAGTGATGATTCGGTTGAGGTAGTCACCCTCCTCGACGGGCTCAGTTCGCTGCTGGCACTCGGGAGAAGTGTAGTAGTCATCGGCACACTTGAAGATGAAACAGAGGGCCTCGGGGGTGAATCGGACCTGGTTGGCCTCACCCCAACACAGAAGCCACAGGGCAATGTGTCGGACTCGCTCGACGGGGGACAGAGCGTTCATCTTTGTCTTCCATCGGTACTCAGCGGCCTCGAGGGAGTTGTCGCCCTCAATCTCCTCCAGAGTCTTGGCAGGGTCGGCGTTGGGGTCCTGCATCTCCTTTCGGAACTTCTTTCGAGCCTTTCGGGTACGCTTGTTGGTCTTACCGAGCTTCATGTTCTGGAATCCAATGTCGTCATCGAGATCGAGCTGGGCAGCAAAGTACCACTTTCGGTAGTTAGCGTTGTCTCCGCCAATGTAGTCGGCGTGCAGAGACAGCAGAGCCTGGTTGGGGGTCATTCGAGACGATCGAGAGTCGAGCAGAACCATGAGGAAGTCGTACATGTTTCGCATCGAGTCTCGCTGGAAACCAAACTTGTTGGTCAGGTCAATGAAGACATCCTCAATCTCCTCCTTGGTCACGGGGACCTGGTTGTCGGCCGACCAAGCCGGGTAGGGCTCTCGGGACCGTCCGGAGGCAGCTCCAATACCCTGCTGAGAGGCAGCGTAGTCGAGGCCGTAGATGGGAGTAGAGGCGCCAGAAGACCGGAAGGAAATCTGGGAGGCGTCGTTGTACTGGCCGTACTGGTCGTAGCCACCGTAGCCCTGGTTGTACTGGCCCTGGTAGCCCTGGTTGTACTGGCCCTGGCCCTGGTTGTAGCCCTGGCCGTACTGGTTGTAGCCCTGGCCGTTCTGCTCAGTAAAGTCGGAAAACGTCTCGGAGCCGTCGTCCTTGACGTTTCGGTAGCCGCCAGAAGTGGCGGCGGCTACACCGGCGTGAGGGTCGTGCTGGTAGGGGTTTCCATGCTGGTCCACACCCTCCTGGTAGCCCTCCTGGCCGCCGTACTGGTTGCCGTATCCGTCGTCGTAGTAGTCGTCATAGTATTCCTGCTGGCCTGGGTGCTGCTGGTTCTGGCCGTTGTGTTGGCCATCACCGCCTTGCTGACCCGGCTGCTGGTAGTCGTAGTTGTAGTCGTATGACACTGCGTTAGTAATGAAGGGGGGGGAGTGGTTGTGGGTGTGAAGCGCTGCTTGCATCTGTGTCACTGTGGACACGCTTTGCGAGTCGTTATTGTGTCGCCACGCTGTTCTGTCGCGACTGTTTGTGTCCATGTCACTGCCCAGTTTTGTCACGACACTGGAAATGTCGAAACTGCGCCATTAGCGACGACAGAAAAAACTGCTCGTTTGTTGAGGCCGCCACTCGCATCGAGTGCGCCGCTGTCTTCCATGTGGATACTCACTTAACCACGAATTTCAATTTGCCCGCGACGAGTGCAACAGTGAAGAATCAAAGAGTCGTGAAGAAAGAAATGTCAAGTTGGGAATAAAGGCACACCATATCCGAATTCCCAAGGAGCAAACTGAAACTAGTTTAGACGCACAAAGCGTAAAAACCTTAGACGCGCAACCGAGATGTTCAAAGTGATACCCCCCGGGTGGGTAGCAGATAAGTAAAACAGGCCGTCAAAGAGCCGCCGTTTGCTTTATTATATCGCCACAATGTCTGTGCTACCTCAGCCATCGTTCCCCCACCACTACACTACACTCCCCCATACATTGACTTCTAGAACCCCTTACTGCGACCACTCCTGCGCAACTTTGGGCGCGTGCTATTTGCGTTTCCCGTGCCGGCTCAAAGTAAAATTTGCGTTCCTGGAATGAGCCGACGTGGCAGGCGCAAGAATCGCTGAGCGGTGCAAATGCACTGTAGATAACGATTGGACAGGGTAGGGGGTAACGGAGCTGGGCGCGCGCTATCATTATTTTTTTGTCACTTTTCTTGGCCTGTAACAGCTGCCCTTGCACTCTGCTATGCTAGAAAAAGCCTCCCTTTCCAACTATACAGTGTGGCCAGTTTAATTGATTTGGCGCATGGCTGGTGCGTTACGTAGTATAAGCTGTACAGTGCGTGAGAAGACGCCCTACAACCACAGGCCAGAGAATCGAGCCGAGATACAAGAATCAACATGTCTCGCTCTATCTTGACCGATAACCCTGCTACTGCTTTGGGATTGGCTCCTGGTCTCTTTGGGTTGTCCAAGGCCTTGACGCCCTTAACGTTTCAGAATTGCCTTGTTGCAAGCCAGGTGGCGACATGGGACAAGCTCCTACACCTTAGTAATCCATGCACGCGCAACGTGCTGAATGTGCATACCCTTGTGCTGACCTCTACAGTCTATGGCAACCTCCAGCATGGCCGAAGACCTACCTTATGGCCGACTAGCAGCGTCCTTGCGCGTTTCGACACGCAGCCGTGTGGCGCTACACAGCAACTTTTTTTTATTCTCTTCGTCAAACACTCATCCACCCGCCTGGGAACCTCATTCCGTCTCGGAAATGAAGCCCATACCAGGCTATCATCGCCGATCACTGCCCTGTTTGGGTCCTTCTAAATATAGCTCATACTGAGACCGAAACGTTAATCCCATGTTGGCTCCCAACTAAAACTCTATATTCTCAAATTTCTCTCTGTTGTCAACTCCGGGATTTTATGGTTGAGGGGAATGAGGCGGACATGTGATTTGCAATCGCCAGAGGAACACTGGATACGGGTAGTTATAGGGGGGGCTGCTACGTACCCCTTGAATACCAGGGTCTACAACTGCTCATCCGGACTGTACTAACTCCGTTTTTTTTCCACATGACCTCCTGCAGGGTCCACGTGACGAGACGGCCGATACACGTCTTTTTGGGTTGATATTAACAGACAATGGTGCTACGGAATTTTTTCAAGGGTTACCCGGCCTTGTTACCCGGCAGGGGCTGTGTTAGGGGGCGTTGGGTTAGGGGCCGTGTTGGGTTAGGTATTTCCCGGACAGGGCTGGTGGGTTAGGTTTTCCCGGATTTAGCGGGGGTTAGGGTATGAGGGTTAGGGTTGGGTGGACGGGTTGGCGCTGAATGCGGTAGTGATATTAGGGTTGTGCCGTGTTTGGATGTGTGGTTTAGGGTTGTGGTCATATTCGGTTGCGTGGTTTAGGGCAGGCGCCATATTTGGTTACTCGGTTTAGGGCTGGGCTGGTGGCGGGTTAGGGTTGGAAAAGCGTGGGCTAGGGGGGGCGCGGACTTGGAAACTGGGCAAACGCGTAAAAAGTGTCTTGTTGAAAGGATTTAATATTTGGTCAACCACGGTCTGTATAAAAACGTGGCTCATCCCCCTATCAGTCAGTTGTTAGTGTAGATTTGTCATGTACGTATGAAAACACCACGTCATGTGAAATTCATGCAATTGTGTACAGACATGAAACATGCTGTTTGTGGTGGATATCGTACGCTATTACTATGGTCTCTATGGTGCCTTGATTTTTCATTGGCAGAACTAGAACAGCCTCTTGTCTGCCTCACTTTCCAGAAGAAGGCGTTTGTGGTCCCAGTCGGTCAAGCCGTAACTATTTGTGACTTTGGCTCATCCGTCGTTTCTTTTTGGCTTCATGGCTTGTTGCTTGCTTGCAAAAATAGCTTGGAGCCAGCAAAATTTTCGCTAAAAGTAAAAATAGAATCCACGGTGTGGGGTGTATGGGATGGGATGGTAGCTGACACAAGCTGACATTATCAATCTAACGGCTTTGTGTAGCACGTCTTTTGTAGCACGTCTTTTGTAGCACGTCAGCGATGGCTATGTGCGCTATTAATGCGACCCGCTTTTTTTAGAACAACGGCTGGCCCACAAAAGTAGCCAAATATAGGCCCCACATGCACACCACAACAAGAACAAGACAGTCAAAACATGTGCCTGAAATGCACCGACGACGTACGTGCTTGGGCAACCCAGAGCTCGTATATATGCAGCGTGAGGGATTGTGCGTGAGATAGAAGCGATTGCACGGTGGTTGCGCACTGGTTGGTCGTATTATCAGCTGTTTACCCGCACAATACCCCAGTCAAGCTATACGTACATTTCAGTTCTTGCCCGAGCTTCAATTTTAGACGATGTTGAAGATACACACTAACGGGGCCAAAAATTGATCATAATTGCTTATTAATAGACACAAACCTGCTCCACGGATCTCAGTTGCTCTCATATTGGTCTCCATACCGTGTTTGCACCCCCCACAACTGATCAGCCTCGTCTCGCCAAACATTCACCAGCAATAACAAAAGTAGGCTCCACACGATAGAGTTTGGCAGAACCTACTCTTTTTTTAGGCCAAAGACCCAGCCCAAGAGTCGCTAATGTAAGACTAATGAGTGGGGTGAGATAGCACTACCAGGGCCAGATATCGCGGAAATCAACTCCCCACACCCTTATAACCCTCACACAGCAGTATTTAAACCCCCCCACACCCAAAACAGACCCCCAAACCCAACGCAAACCCAACCCCTATATGGTTGCCGGGGCTCCTCTGTTGTGCTAAGTAGGTTAAAACGCTCATGCTGCGGCAACCTTAGAAACAGAGCTACAACCCATCTGTTCTCACCCTCTCACCTCACACACTCGCTATCACGGCCGCAATGAGACTCGCCGCCATACTGCTATGTTGGCTGGCGACCCTGGTCCTCGCCAAAGACCGCCAGCTGTCGGCTGACACGCTCGTAACATGCATGCAAAACTCGTCCTTCACGGCCGACTATTTCGACGTCAAGTTCTTTCCCGACAACAGAACGGTGGACTACAATATCCGGGCCAAGACGGACATTTCGGGCCGTGTCTATGCGACTTTGGACGTGTGGGCCTATGGTTTCATGGCCTACTCGGTCAAAGTCGACCCTTGTACTAACGACAAGCTGCAGCAGCTGTGTCCCATGTACCCGGGAAATATCGACCTGGAATCGACGGCCACTCTGTCCAAACACGATGTCGATCAGATCCCGGGTGTCGGTTTCACCTTCCCCGATATCGATCTGATGATTGTCGGCTCCGTGTACATGCTGGACTCGGACAAACGAGTCGCCTGTATCGTCATCCAGATGACCAACGGAAAGACGGTCGAACACACGGCCGTCAAGTGGGTCACGGCGTGTATTTCCGGATTGGGACTGCTGGTAGCTGCCTTTGCTGCCACTTTTGGTAACTCCATTACCGCTTCCCATATCGCCGCCAACTCCGTCTCTCTTTTCAACTACTTCCAGGCCACGGTCATTCTGACCATGCAGGCCGTGCCTCGAGTGCCTCCCATGGCTGCTGCTTGGGCCCAGAATGTGGCCTGGTCGGTCGGACTTATCAGAATCACCTTCATGCAGAAGATCTTCAGATGGTACATTCAGTCCACGGGAGGTAACCCCACCCTGTACCTGTCTCACAAGACGATTTCGATTCTGGTCCAGCGACGTAACCTGTTTGTCGAGCGAGTCACCCGATTCAGCCCTGTGCTGGGCAAGGTGCTCAACCACATGTTCATGGCTACTTATGATGCTGCCTCTGACGTGTACAGAAACACGGACAGATACACTCGAACGCTGGTGAGCTACAACCCGGCCGGAGTTCGAGCACGTGATCTGGCTCCTGATCACGTCATGAACCTGCTTTCCAAACGAGCCCAGCTGGAAGATATCACCCCCGAGTCTTCTTCCACCCTGCTGGTGCTTCGAGGTATCCTTCGAGTCATCTACGACGCCCATATCGAGCAGACCTCGGGAGCCATCACGTCCTTCACCTTCTTTGTGCTGTTTGGACTGCTTCTGGGTATCTGTTTCGGAGTCTTCAAGCTCTTCCAGCTGTGTCTGCAGCGTAAGCGAGGAGGAGAAACTGCTCCCAACGTTTACTACGGAGAAAACTCTCAGCAGAAGGAGCACGATGAGGATGGATACAGACACGATTACTACGCTTCTTCTGAACGTCTGCTGCTGAAGGGAGCTCTGTCTCGAACTCTGCTGCTTTTCTGCCCTCAGCTGCTTGTCTTCTCTCTGTGGGAGTTTTACACTCGTGATTCCGCCGCTGTCATTGTTCTGGCTTGTTTCTTCCTGGTCCTGACCCTCGGAGTGCTCTGTTTTGTGTGTTTCCGAGTGGTCTACTTTGCTCGAAAGTCCATCAAGGAGCACCAGACCCCCGCCTACCTGCTTTTCGGTAACCCCCGAATCCTCAACAGATACGGATTCATGTACCTGCACTTCAACGCTGACCACTACTGGTTCTGTGTGCTTCAGCTGTGGTACACTTTCCTCAAGGCCATCTTCATTGCCTATGCTCAGCAGTCTGGAAAGACCCAGGCCATGGCCATCTTCATCATTGAGCTCTTCTACTTTGTCATTCTGTGCTGGAGAAAGCCGTACATGGACAAGCGAACCAACGCTCTCAACATTGCCATTGCGCTGGTGACCCTCATCAACTCGTTCCTTTTCACCTTCTTCAGTCGTATCTACGGCCAGCCCGCGTCTGTCTCTTCAGTCATGGGTGTTATTTTCTTTATTCTTAATGCCGCTTTCTCTCTGGTGCTGCTCATCATTGTCATTGTCACATGCACCATTGCCATTCTCTCCAAGAACCCCGATAAGCGGTACCATCCTGCCAAGGACGATCGAGCATACTTTATGCCTGGTCAGGACGGTCTCCAGGGAGACAATGAGTTCAACGCGCTTGGAGACGCTGCTCAGGAAGGTCATGATCTGCCCTTTGAGGAGGAGATCCGAGACAACGATGACAGCAACTCAATGCTGGGCGTTGAGACCAAGAGCTCGGACGAGCTGAGCATGCAGCAGCACCTGCAACAACACAACCAGCATGGTCGCCCAATGCGCGACTCGTTCCGAGACTCTCTGCCGTCGGGTGCCTCATTTGATAGCAGAGATGCGCCTCAGCAGGAGACGAGGATTCTTTAGCATGCTTAACGGGATTTCGTTAAGCTACCGCCGCTGTGTCTCAGCGTCCAAAATTCGTCTGGCTGTCTAAAAGACAGTATTGGTGAATCCAACTATTTTATGCTGGACGGAGGAGAGTGGTTTATTATTATTGTATAGATTGAAAGATTATAGAGTGAGTTGAGTGTGTAGTGATGTGCTAGCCAATGAGAAGAGCCACGTGTTTTTTGGCTTGCTTATAAATACACTGGAATACTTGTATTTGGGGTGTAATGCTTTGGTAGTGTTTTACCAAGTGCTTTTTGCGTAGACATGTGTTCTAGATTGCTCTTGGCATATCGTGATAAGGTGGATAGCGTTCTTCAACACGGGTATAAATGTAAATAACATGGTTGCTCGGTGAACCTACCCGGTAACGGTTAACGTTGTTAAATATAGCAGTATTTTGAACTCCGCTAGCATGACTGTTGCTATATAACCCTTGTGGTTAGTGTCAGAGTCCACCAGTAGCAACCTGGGTCTATGAACGTGTGGTTTGGAAGGTAGTCTAGTTGAGAAACAGTCGTATCTGAGTCTTTGTATGGATGTGGAATGTATTTTAGCATTTAAAGAAGTGTAGGTACCCTGTAGATGTTCCGTGGCGCGTCCCTTTGACTATCTTTTACGTGGTACTTGGTTGCTCTAAGCTGACTTGAGTGTATGAGAACCAAGAGGTAGTTAGACGAGATCATTGGCAACCGAGTGGGTATAAGTAACGCGTTAAACTCGTTGAAAGCTCTATATTCATAACCTGATAACTCTTATGGAATGTTCTCAGGCATACACTGCCAGAGCACTATCTGGCAATCCAGAAATAATGGAATGCTTTAAAAGTGCTTGTGAGATCCTGACACGCCATTTTGGTCCCTTCATACCCTTCTCAAGCTCTGAACCCGTTATTCAAGCCAAAAACCTGATTGGTACCATTTACTTACCCCCCACTTAGCCTCCCTACTTGACTCTCTCAACTAAACACAACACCACCAACCTCCTCCATACTCCCCCAATCCACCCTCAACCCTCGCCAAACTCTTACCCCCTCCTCTACCATCCTCTACCAACCCTCTCTCTCTTTTATACCTCTCCTAAACCATTTCTCCAGGTTCCATTTTTCCAACATTTTTTTTCTTCATCACCATCGACCTCCCACCAAAGGTAATTTTCACCACCATCAAATCTGCATACAGACATCACCACCACAACATGTCCGACCCCAAACCACGAGCTCCGTTCAATCCGTTTGATCCCACCGAGAGCCGGCCTCCTCAGGGCTACCCCTCCGAGTACCTGGCTCCCACTGAGCCTCGAGGATGGTCGAAAACGCCGAAAAATGCGTCCAAATACGAACAGGCACGAGCAGTCATGAGACAAATCAAATACGACCCTCGACCTCCCAGTGAAAAGTACCCTGGGCAATTCAAGAAGCTGCGACGGGTGAATACCTCCGAGGGGTTCATGAGAGGCATCAAGCTGACTGGAAAGCTGTTGACTGTTTCGATTCTCACCTACGGAATCTTCTTCATGAAGTGGGACAACGGCTACGAAAACGTCTTCAGTCCGTTCTACAGAGCACGAATCAGAGCCAAGGGGTTCATTACAGGCAGCCTGACTGAACAGGAACAACAGGACCTGATTGTGAAGGAGAGAGGGTACACAAAGCTGGCATCTCAGGGACATAACCCGGTCATGCCGGGAGCTAATCCTGGTCACGTGACCAAGGAAGTGGCTGATCTTGTTTACGAGCGTCCTCAGCATCGTCATATGGTTGCTGCTGAGAAGAAGTTGATTGAGCGAGAAGAGGCTATTCTTCGAGCTGTTGATATTGCCGAGGCTGAGATGGCCAAGAAGAACGCCGAGAAGAAGAAGTGGTGGTAGGTGGATGAGGGTTAGTAGGATGGTTGTATATAGATAGAATGGATGATTTTATGGAAGTGGTGTGTGCTGAGTAATAGGGTGAGTAAGCGTACTTTGAGTTTAGTTGAGTTGGGAGTGCAAATTGGATGGTGTATATTGAGTGAATGGAGGTTGATATGAGGACCATTTCTGAAAGGAGTGACGTAACGAAACACGATTAAAAGTAGATATTCTGAATCCCACGCGTCTCCTGATCACAACACTCCCCTTTATTTTCCCACTGGACCATTATCCACCATAACCACTGCCCAGTTCCAACTTAGTTGACTGAGTCACACTTGCCTGAACCTTGCTTTAACCAGCGACATCGCCACCTAACTAAACTGGGGATCGGAAACGGCTTCGTTGGAAGAGCCGTTCCATTGCAGGACGTTATGCATGCATTCCGGTGGGTCCCCAGATGAAAAACGAAGGAAAAAAGAAGAAGCCACGTCATCATTAATGAGTGGCATCACGTGATCAGGAGGCTGGGCATGAGATACCAAGTTTCAGCTTTTTTTTTTCAAGTCCGACGCCACTGCAACACCAATAAACACGGACTTTTAGTAATGCCCTTTTTTAATGGGGTGCCTCTTTGCTGCAGACATGACACAACTCTCTATCAGATGTGTGGAGATGGACAATGACCAAAAGCTATTTTTTGTAAGTCACACGAGCGTCAGCACACTGAGATTGCTGCTTGCTCTGTTGCTATCACTTTGATGGCAATCATTATCCTGGTCGTACACATTGTGTGTCACTCGTACACTATTGCCATGAATCTCCACAACGCTAATCTTAGAGATCAGAATAATCAGATGGAGTGAGAATGACAATAAACAGACGGGTTAAGAACACATAACAAAGAACCGAAAACGGACTAACCCACTACCACCATGCTTGTATCATACTTACACCTCACTCAACCGCTTCGTATAATCCACACTAAGCCCATTACTCAAGATGATTCATCTGTCTGCCAAGACTTACACCAAAGTACGATACAATACTGTAATGCGGCGTAGGGTGCCTCACTGTAGTACGAGTAGGTCACCCCACAATGCCGTCTACAGCACTTATGTCACCCCACATGTTCGTCTCGTCTCTGGACGTATTCCGCGGCAGACCCGAAAGTCCGAAAAAGGGGTTACCCTACCGTGCCCTCCACGATCCCAACGCTACGGCACTGGTCATTTCAAAATAGAGTTTGACAACTCACGCTTGGAAATGTGAGCAATCCAGTGCCGTGCGAATGAAGCGGTAAAAAGTCGGGTTAAAAACGCGGTAAAAAGCGCCCAATCTCTGCCGGATGTAGTCCCCTTGTTAATTGTACATTATTTCTCACCTTTAGCCCCTTTTCCCGTCTTTCTAGACCTACCAAGAGACCCGTTGTATAATGCCGTTTGGTTCCGGAGCCCGTTTGGGAGATTGGGGTTGGGGCACGTCAGCTATGCGGCTGCGGAAAAAATCCAGAGTGCTGGAAACAAGCGCCTCTGGTTTGTTAGCGCTCCTTGCAAAAAGGCTTCTTCACCACCTCACCACCGGTATCCAACACGTTCGCATTGTCACGGAACTGACGCAGAGCTGGATAGCCGCGAGACACAGACACAAGCAACCGCCACAGACACGAACGCCTGAAACACAGACACGTTTTCATTTCGGTATTAGTCTCAACACGATTAGTCACTCAAGACGAACACGGTATTAGTCACACCACACCACACCCCAACAACCACCCACTACAACTCCAACACCGTCGCTTAGACATCCTTCAGCCCATTACTACTTTTTTTTACCCGTTGCTATTTTTGAAAATGTCCGTTTTTATCACCGTTGTGGTGGTTTAGAGAACTCGGACGCTCGAAGTTTACAGGAAGAACACGTGACCCACTGTTCTGCCAGCTACGCAGTAGCCTACGATACGACATTACGACTACAGGCCTTTACGCCCCCTTTTCTGGCTGTTTTTTTACTGAGTCTTCCAGGACCCACTAAATTAACTTTCTCTCTCCGCTTGTGAGTCACCAAAGGTCGCAGCAAATTAAGCTCCGTGACTAACCGACTCGGTCTGCACCGCGTGCATAAAGCCCTTTATCAGTCACTCCATCTCTTGGGAGCACCCACGACTGCCTCAAAGCACGCCACCGATCTCGCTCGGGAAAACCTAGTCTTGATAAGAGTCACTATCGCATCCCGATAGTAACTATATCTAGTCTAAAGTCCCCGGACTCTTAACACTGGGCGTGCGAGTGTACACTTAAGTGTCGCTACATCAACCAACAACTACAACACACACTACAACACTTATTTATTTGCATCATGGCCTCGCCTACCGACTCTACCTTCACTTGTCCCTCGACTTGTGTCTCCGTCAACACTACCCCCGGTGTGCTTCTGGACAAGAAGAATGAAGCCATCGCTGTGGAGCCCTCTAGCATCAACCGAGTGCTCAGTACCCTCAACGACCAGCGAAAAGAACAGTTTATTTCGCGGCTCGTTGAGTCTGCCGTTTGGATCCTCGAGACCATTTGGCCTGCTACATCACGAGTAGGAGAGATCCAGGGCCAGTTCCCCGGTGGATCTTCTTCCGTGCGCTCCATCTCGCTCAAACGGTTCATCCAGGAGGTTCTGCGACGTTCCCGCTCCTCCTTCTCCACTCTACATGTGGCTCTGTACTACCTGGTGCAGCTCAAACCCCAGATCATCGAGCTGTCACGGAATCGGTCGTCGGTGCCCAAGAGCACCACCACCAAGGTGAACCTGCTGTCATGCCCCCGACGCTGCTTTCTGTCGTCTCTCATGGTGGCTGACAAGTTCCTGCAGGACCGGAATTTCAGCGCTCGAGCATGGGCCAAGATTTCCGGGCTGCAGGCTACTGAGCTTTCTACTAACATGCTGGACTTCCTCAAGGCCCTCGATTGGAAGACGTTTGTGGCAGGAGATGTGTATGCTCAATGGAGTGAGATGCTCTTTGAGAACGCACTTTTGGATATGCCCGAGGAGGAGCTACAGTCGACTCTTGCTGCCGAGGAGTGCAGTGAGGTGTCCCCTGTGGCAGTATACACGCCCGCTGCGTCTCCGGTCTTTGGAGAGAGCGAGTTTAGCAGAGCGATTATGAAGAGGTCGTTTGATGAGGAGGATGTGAGAGTGGTCAAGAGACGTAATATTTAAATGCATTGTATCATACCATAGCGAGCGAGCACATGGCGAGCACATGGCGAGCTGCGAAGCAGTGAGCCATGTTTAGTAACGATGTACTGTTTAGTGACATTCAGTGAGACGCTGTCTATTGGCTATTTTTTAATCGGTTTTATCGCTCAGAGACGCACCTCACGATTCGTCGAGGGTGACTCACACATAAGGTTGCAACGTCGTGTGGGTGTGGTCAAGAGAAAACAAAGACCGGAGCAAATCGGAGATCAAAATAGACGCCCACACCGGCGGTTGTCCGGAGTGGGGCAAATGATCCAGAGCAGCTGTTTGTTTGTGTACGAGAGAGGTGTACGATCTGGATTGAGCTCGATCTGTATTTGTTTCGATTTGTTTCGATTTGTTCGATTTGTTTCGTTTTGTTCGATTTGTTTCGATTTGTTTGTTTCGGGCTTTCGATTCGATCTTGCGGTCGTATTTGTTCCTTCTTTTTTCCTTCTCTCTTGTTCTACTCCGCGTTGACTTCCTCTTTTGTCGAGGTGTTCACCCCCACGTCTCACAACGTCACATTTGGGCTCATGTTCAGGTGGGCGTTTTAAAGTTGCACTGATAATAAAATAGGGTTATCAGAGATGAGGTGATAGGGCGTGGAGAATATCAGAGAAGAAGCTGAGAGAAAATAAAATAAACCGGAATTAAACGGGCTAAAATTGGATATAACGAAGGAGCAGAGAGACCACTAAGATTAGCACTGTATAATTACTCACTTGCATGTGATTTTCTGTAAGTTCAATACTTGCCATTAGCTCCACTTCTAACGGTGACTCTAAAAGTTAAGAGTCACAGTGACGTTATCTTAACCACACAGCACACAATAGATAGAGTACCGGCAAGCGGTATCGCTGTAGGTTAAAACGTGGGGTAAGTAGAGCGATGTCGGAGAGCGGTTATTTAGTCATTTCACTGAGTCTAGAGACTGAGTCACTGGGTTTCACTGAGTCTTGTCTCTGAGTCTTGTTGCACTGAGTCATAAGAGTCACTCACTAGTTTAGTTGGTTTTTACAGCATTTGTTAAGGGTAAAAGATGCGTGACGGAGCTGCCATGTTTTGAGTAAGGAAGATGGGGGGAATTCGGGATACTGGTTAGGAAAAGGCATTAAAATGATTCAATACTACTCTCATTCTACTCCTGACCGTTCTAGATACCTCACAGCATGCCTTACGTCTCTTCACTTCAACTAAACCTCAGAGACCAGTGGCTTTAAATGAACGTCTAACAGGTGATTTAACAGTGCTGAAGAGTTTAGAGGAGTTGGAGGATGTTTTGTGCTGGTTTCTGAGAGTTGACGAATTGGAAATCAACGAAACTTGAGGGGACTCCATCGATATAACAGGTATATGCGTAAATATGCTTGTCATATGTGCATTAGATCTTTCTCAACTGGTGACATGATTTACAACTGCGTAGGATACCGTTGAAGCGAGTTATAATTTATTTTAATTATTTCGTATTTATTTCGATTTTTCCCGATAAATCAGAAAAATCAAATTAAATACAAATAATTCGTAGCGACAAAAATCAAAAAGTTTAGACATTTATGGACTGGTTAGACTCTCATACAACAGTTTTTTTGTTGATTCAGTTCATATCTGATGAGTATGGGTCGTTCCAAACCAGAATTCTCCGATACTAAACCTCATATATCTTACTCTACAGGAATGCTATAGGTACGCCACCTATATAGGTTTGCTCGTCTCGATTCTTTCTACAACTCCATTTGGTTTATTTTGCTGAGAATATCTCCCTCGGCTCGTTCAACCCCAATAAAGTATAAGAGATCGCATGGCTCGGAGTTTGAGATATTTTCCCATTGAGCCTCTCTATCAATTCGAAGAGTCTTCTCGCATCAAGAGTCAACCATGAATTAGATATTTCAGGATGTCTATAGGGTTTAAATTGATTTTGGAGGTCTACTTGGACAGCTAGTTTCTGTCCCTCAAGATCCCAGCTCAAAAAATCTTAACAGGAGCAGCCCACGGCTCGAATTCAAAGTGAAGTCTATGAAAAAGAGTTGGTTTATAGTGACCAACGAAGATGCAAATCAGTATGTCCTCATAGAGTAGGTACCATTGTGTTTGTCAACCACCGACTTGCACTAAAACTTTACTAATCTTCAAACCATTTTCAAATAACCAGGAAGAATACAAAAGGTATAAGACTATGACATATTGTTAATTGATACTGAAGGATCAAAATTGTAGTTGTGGGTTTCTTGTAGGATGTATTTAGAGTGAGATACGTTGACTTTAGCATACAAGAGATACCATAGCTAACAACACATTTGTGTATGTAGAAAATGCCCAAATACAAATTGATTAGTACCATCTGAATCTCCTCAGGCAGAAGAATCCAATGATCAACACTAGAAGCCCGTAAAATGTCTATTCGTCGAGATATGACACAAACAAGTTCAAACGACGACAGCAACAGCAATACTCACGAGATAGCTTATCAAGCACCATATTCGGCATCTCACGACCCCAACGAACACGCCCATACCAATATCTCAACACCCCCCAAAATTCCTAGTTTGGGTCACCAAAACTTTAAAAAAAATCGTGCAGAAACACAATTAAACACAAAATAATTGGCACCATTGTACTCGTGGCGGAAGGGAGATCACTTCCATACCAATTACTTTGTGATTCATTTTTTGCAAAACTTTGACCCTTCCTGACATACCCAGGATTAATGGTAGAGATTTGGACTTTTAAGGTATTGTTCATTTAAGCTATGGGAACATCTGGAATTTTTTTGGTTAAGATTGGGTGTATTTTAACCAACAAACCATTTTCAATATTACTTGAAATACACCCAATCTTAACCAAAAAAATCCCCAATGCTCCCATAGCTTAAATAAACAGCACCTTAAAACCCCAAACCTCTACCATTAATCCTGGGTATGTGGGAACGCTTTTAAAATTTGAAAAAATGAAACACAACATAATTGGCATCAAAATGATCCCCATTTCCCACCGAACACAATGGTACCATTTATTTTGTATTTACTTGCGTTTCTGCACGATTTTTTTTAGGTTTTGAGGGTCCTAAACTAGGAATTTTGGACATGTTGAGATATTGGTATGGGTGTGTTCGCTGAGGTCGTGTGAGCTCGAATATGGTGGTCTCTAAGCATTTCCGTTTATGGCGCTCTTGTTGTCGCCGTTTGGACTTGTCTGTGCTATATCTCGCTGAATATACACATTACAAGTTTCTAAAGTTGCTCATTAGATTCAGAAGACTCCAGCGATTCGGATGATACCAAAATCTTTGAATTCGAACAGATTCTATATGTATTAAGAGTGCTATAAGCTACGAATCTCTCCTGTACTAAAGCTCACTTATCTCACTCTAAATGCATCCTACAAAAAAGCCACTTACACAGTTTTACTCCTCTCGTTTCTCTCTACAATTTCATTAGATTCGTTTTGCTCTGAATAATCTCCTTCACCTTTTTGAGCATGCATATACACAACTGAATGCTTTTCCGGCCAAATATAACTGCTGCTCAAGTCTATCAAATCTATCAATAATATTATTCTATAAAAAGGCTACTCGGTACTGTTAGCCACTGTCCCTGCTTTTACTTTTGTCTTTTTTGTCTTTAATTAATGCTACTCAGTACTGGTAGCCACTGTCTTTTTTGTCTTGTCTGTTGCCTTTGGTTTAGTCACCTTGGCTCTTGGAGATTGTGGTTTTCTCGTCTTGGGAGAAAGCCCTTCGGCAATAGCCAGCCGAGAAATATACGAATTGCTCATAGTCAGCCCAGTGGCCTTTCTGCGTGCTTCATAAGTCAAATCTGGCTCGTTTTTCAAACTCAAGATCATCTTTCGACGAGCTCGATCGTCGTATTTTGGTGGAGCGCCGCTACGAGGCAGAGATTTGCCGTCGGGTCGCTTATCGGCCTGAGCTAGAGTGCTTCGTACTGCTGACGAAGAATGACCCGTTCTTCGTGTGATTTCAGCTGCCGTCAAACCTCCATGGAACATACCCACAATGATTCCCCGCTGGTGAGGATTCAACTCCTTGCCTCGTGAGACTGGTGCAGTCGCTGGGGTGTCTTTAGAAGCCTTAGAAGCCTCTTCAGACGTATCATCGGCTTTTGGTGGCATGTTGTGGTGGATGGAAACGCGTCACGCGTTTTTGGGAGGTGAGCATAGAGTAACAAAGGTTAGTTGGAATTTAGTCCGAGGTGTATGGGGTAAAATGAAGAGGTCAATGCTGATTAAGATGTTATAAAATGGTACCAAAATGATGAGAAAAAGATGATGATTCTAATGAACCACTTTATAGCTCTGTGTGATGGATATTACAAGAGATAGGGGGGTAGAAAGATAAAGCTTCAACAGCAAAATAAATAATAATAAAATCGCTTAGAAAAGATGATATTCGTAATAAGCAGACTCAGGGGAACAGATCCAAACCAATTTCAGAAATTGGAAAATCTACATACTCTTAACCTGTGAAATCCCCAGTTCAGGGTCACCGAAAGTTAAAATTATTTTTGCCTAATAATGGAGTAAACGAGAAACAAGTGGTACCGTTGGACTCGTCGGGAAACAGAGATCTTATCTATACTAATGATTGGAAGTTTTGATTTTTGAACCATTCTTGGAGCCATCCCCATATACCCAATATTAGTGGTAAGAATATGGTATTTTCAAGTATTGTTAATTTAAGCTATTATCTTGACGTCCCAGAAAAGTCCCAACAGGAGTTCATCATTTTTCCAGTATTTAGGCTGATTTTTTAAAAAATAAAAATGGCTACAAGCAGAACAAGCGATAATGAAGACAATATGTTGGAAGTACAGCTACACTCTCGTCTACTATGTGTTTTTTGTTTCATAAAGGAATAAATTAGAAAGTAAGACCGACTGCTAAGCCGGCATGCAAGAAGAGCTCTTTGAGAAGAACTGGTGAGAAAATGTGTTTGTTCTGCCGAAATGCAAAACTACTGAAGAATGTTAATGATACCGAAATGCTGCTCGACGTTGTAAGGGCCAGGGGCCTTCCAGAAGTCGTTGTACATGGTGAAGAAAGTTCCATAGCCGTTGAGAGCCTTGAGAAGAGACTTGATGGCAATGTCCTGGTTCTCAGGAGAAGGAGTGTTGTTTCCGTTGACGTTTCCGGCGGAAGGGTAGCCGGTTTCAGTGACGAAAACAATCTTGTTGTTGCAGGTCTTTCTGGTCAGAGCCATCTCGTCCAGAGCAAACTGGCCGGCGGTCTGAGGAGACTGCTGGGGGTTGAAGTAAGCATGAGAGTTGATTCCAACGTAGTCAAGCTCAGGACCAGTGCAGAGCTCAGGGTGAGTGGTGTAAGAGACAGCAGGTTCAGCGGTAGTAACCTGACCCTGGTAGCCAGCAGACTTGAGCTGGGCCTTGACCTGTCCAATCTTTCCAATGAGCTGCTGAGGAGAAACGTAGCCAGCAATGATAGCCTCGTTACCGACAGTGATGGAGTCGATCATGCCCCAGGCCTGGTTCTGCTGCACCCAGTCAATGAACTCCTGGACGCCAGCGTCAATAGAGTCCACACCCTGGGGTCCGATCCAGAAGCCCTGGTTGATTTTGAGACCGAGCTGCTTAGCGGCAGGTTCGACAGTCTGCACAGATCCACAGTCGGTTCCGTAGATTCGGATGACCTTGATTCCCTTGGCGACAATCTCCTTGAGGTCCTTCATGACCTGATCACTGTTCTTACAAGAGGAGTCATCGTTGTAAGGAGAGTAGGTCAGGGAGTAGGGCAGGATTCCGTTGGGAGTAAAGGTAGGAGAAGGCTGAGCGGAAGAAGCGGGAATGACAGAAGTGGAGAGAGTAGTAGGAGAAGGCTCAGGGGTAGGAGCAGCCTCAGAGGTAGTCTGAGGAGCAGGAGGAGCCTGAGAAGTGGGTTCAGGCTGAGGAGCAGGAGCCTGAGAAGTAGGCTGGGGAGTAGGAGGAGCGGGGGAAGGTTCCTGAGGCTGAGGAGCAGGAGCAGGAGAAGGTTCCTGGGGTTGAGGAGCAGGAGAAGGCTGAACAGGTTCAGGTTGAGGAGCAGGAGTGGGCTCAGGCTGAGTTTCCTGACCAGCAACGACAGTGACAGCGGGAGCAAACACTGTGTTGGTGACAATGACTGCATCGGCAGTGTGTGTTCGGATCACGACTCGGGGTTCTCGTTTGACAAGAGGATTGGTATCGGCAGGCCGACGAACGGGAGCAGCCGAAACTGCTGCAAGAAGACAGAGGAGGGTTGTGAATTTCATTTTGTGTAAAGAGAGTGTTGGTCTAGGTAGACGATAGTTGTTGTAAAGAGTGTATGGTCAAGGATAGACGATAGTGAGTGTCAAGGATAGACAATAGTGAATGAATGAATGTGGTCGAGACGAAAAGAGTGAGTCTGACGGGCTTCTTGCAGTAGTAGTGAGCGTGGGGAACGGTGGTGAACAGTTGTTGCTTTACCATGGTTCCCTCAGGTCGGTATATATACTCAACGGGCTCACATGGCTGAAAAAGCAAGGTCCTTTGTTGGAGCGACCGTTTGGGACGATATTACACGCTAGAAGGCCCATCCTGCGTCGAGATGGGCCCTGAGATGCCGTTTCGGGCGAGTGATAGCCAGCTTTGCGATGATTAACGCATGGTGCAGGTATAAGACATGGGATGGGGTGCGTGGTCAAGGACGATTGGGTTTATGAATATGTCCCAATGCACGTTTTGATAGCCAGCCCGGGAGATATGTCAAACCTTAATTGTAGTCTAAATTTTGGGGGAGCCGTAAAGAAGAGCCTGAGAAAACGAGCCGAAAAGAAGCAACCAAAAAAACAAAAACAAAGAAAATATGTGCTGCCTCTCACTTGTATCAGGTAGATAGGGCTGGACGTCATGTTTCAGGGGTGGGTATGGTGGGCAAGCGTCATCGTGTGCTGCTGTAAGTTGCTCACTGCACATGAGAGACCGCACAGAGACATGTTCCAGATGAAGAGGATATATTAACGCAGGGAGGTTTCTGTGCACTGACGAGTGATTATATTAATTCAGGGAGGACCCTAGGGTCTTACTAACAGTAGTATTCTGTGTTTAGACCTGCTCTAGACCACTCACCATAGCCCCGTTTCTACCCACTCATCTGAAACGCAGCTGTCAAACTCTGGTTGCTTAACAGTCCAAGAAGGAGCGACTGACCAGCCCAGTGAAATAGATGCACAGGAAAACACTGTAAACATTACAAAATAATATCCACAGAGTGTTTGAGCAGCCGTTAAAATATCCCGTAATTATTCAGATGCAAATAATATAATATACTGACTTAATATCGTCACATAATATCATTCACGTCAGGGTCCGAAGATCTCATCGATCTGCCACCCCTGCAACACTCATTCACACGTCATGCTCAAAGTAGACAGCTGCTTGGCAAATCTGTGCATATTGTGGGGCTGTATGGGAAGATCCAAAGAGGTTTGCGGGTGATTGGCGGCTTGGTTTTGTGTTTTCGGAGGATTGATGGGCTAGCTGGAGGTGGGTAAAAAAAGCTGGGTTTTGTTGGCACTAGTGAACTAAGCTGCGTAGGTGGGTGGGGTAAAGGTGGGGTGCTAAACTAAACATCATCCTTATTCCAACTACAGGCAAAAATCCCAACAAAGTCTAAACTAAAAACGAGCCGAGGCATAGAGAGCAACCTGCACCTTTTCCTTCCACCAAAAACCACCCCACAGCTTTAAGACCACTACCAGAAGATAGCCCTGCTCTTGAAGATTCGATTACACCACTTCCCACCTCCCCATCACTCCAACTACGTCCACACCATCAAAACCAGCACCTCCCTAGAACACAGCCCCCAAATGCCGCACACGTGACCTCCGTGGACCAATAAACGTTTAGCAAAAAGCGTGTCAGCGGGGGTCCTTTTTCACCAACTAACAGAATATTAGTAAACAAAACAAAGCAATTACCCATGCCCATTCTTCAAATCACCTCATTTCGCTTATTCCGGTTCTTCCGTCGTGTCATTATCGAACCATCCGAGATATCAAACCACAAACCTAACGCGTGAGATGAGGTGCAGCCAGGGACTGGGTGTAATAAGAGGGAACAACACGGGTATATATACTGTAAGGAGAAATAAAATAGTGACACAAAAGGACACCATAAACATACATAACCCCTTTACATAACCCTTACTGATAGTTACTAAGGTGCCATTCATTCGGTCGCTCTCACCCTCTCCTCCAAGCTTAACCCAAAAGTGTGCGTCTAACATTTTGAAGGCCATCTCAGTTCAGTTGATATCAATCTCTACCACCACCACTGCCATGTCCTACAAAACGCGCAAAGAGGTCCTGCCTCGGGCGGAAATCGAGGCGCTGATTGCTGATGGCCACCATATCGTCATTTACCAACAAAAGGTGCTCAAACTCGACAACTGGCTCGATCGCCATCCCGGAGGAGATATGGCCATTTTTCACGTTGTTGGACGAGACGCCACGGACGAGATTAACGCCTACCATAGTGACGAGGCCCTAGCTACCATGGGCGCGTACCAAATTGGTGTTACAGGTGAAGAAATCTGGGAAAACTTCCTGCCTCCAGTGCAGGGAGGCGTTTTCCGAAAACGTGGCAGTATTGCAGCTGATGAGGGCGTGAGTATGTCTTCCAGCGCATCTCAGGAGGCTGTGTCACAAAAACCCGCTCCTATTTTCACCAACGAGCAGATTCTGAGAGCTGAAAAGCTGCAGCTTATTGAGGATGACGAGAATCGACAGCTGCAACACGATCTCGAAATCTTCCCCAGTCTCGACTACAAAACACAGACGGAGATTGGAGTCAAGTACAAGGCGTTGTACAAGCGTGTGGAGGAGGCTGGGCTGTTTGAACCCAACTACAGAGGCTACTTTAGCGACTTTCTGCGAATCTCCACCATGTTTTCGCTCGCTTATTATCTGTTTGACAAGTCCATGTTCATCTCTGCCATCTTTCTGGGACTTGGATGGCATCAGCTGGTGTTCATTGCCCATGATGCTGGCCATATTGGAATCACTCATGGCTACCAGATGGACAACTGGATCGGTATGACCATTGCTGCCTGGATTGGAGGTCTGTCTCTGGGATGGTGGAAGAGAAACCACAATGTGCACCATATCATCACCAACGATCCTGTTCATGACCCTGATATCCAGCATCTGCCCGTGTTTGCTGTTTCCAACCGGTTCTTTTCTTCCGTCAAGTCCACTTACTACAACTGTGTGCTGAAGTACGACATTTTTGCTCGATACCTCATTCCTCTTCAGCACATGACCTACTATCCCATTCTGTGTCTGGGTCGATTCAACCTCTATGCACTATCTTGGGGTCATGTTTTGCTTGGTAAGGGTCCTCGACACGGAAAAGCTGCTTGGTTCAGATGGTACGAGCTCATGGGACTGTCCTTTTTTGCCTACTGGTTTTTCTACCTCGTGGTGTACAAGAGCATCCCCACTGCTGGTCTCAGATGGATGTACGTGATTGTATCTCATGTGGCTACTATGCCTGTCCATGTGCAAATCACGTTATCTCATTTCGCCATGTCCACTCAGGACCTCGGCTTGTCTGAATCTTTTGCTCAGAGACAGCTCCGAACCACCATGGATGTGGACTGTCCTGCATGGTTGGACTTTCTGCACGGTGGTCTGCAGTTCCAGGCCATCCATCATCTGTTCCCTAGAATGCCTCGACATAATCTCCGACGAGCCCAGAGATACGTGCTGGAGTACTGCAAGGATATCGGCGTGGAGTACCACATCTACGGCTTTGTGCACGGTAACCAGCACGTTATTGGAAAGCTGGGAGAGATTGCCAAGCAGGCTGAGATTTTCAGGGATTGTGAGAAGCATCTCAGAGAGGAGCACGTTGCCAACTACGAGCGAAGCGAGTAGTTCAAGGGAAGGATGTACGAGCGAAGCGTGTACAAGGGAAGGATGTAATTATTTATGATACGATACTGTCTAGAGAGCTGTAGTTTTATAACAGTCATGTAAGAGACATCACCAGAGGACTGTATTAGAGTGGTTAATGACTGGTCAAGCATGGACTGTAGAACCCACAAAGAACACAGGTGAGGATGATGTTTGGGGCAACCTGAGCAGTCATATTCACACATGGTTACGTAATCTGAAGATAAAAAGGGCACTACAGCAATATTCACCAACTCGTGACGGTCCTAAAAAGTCCACTTACACCCACAGCACCTCTTTGGTGTGCCTGTCTAAGGGTCTATCTAAATTAGCATTTCACGTTAGCCCGATAGTTGACGAACCTAAGCAAACAAAACCATCTTACACTCCACGACGCAAAAACCATCCCACCATAAAACCGACACCACGCTCTTCTTCCCCCAAACGCCACGATCACAACTATCCCACTCTCGTCTCTCCAACCCCATTAGTCAGCGAGCTACGCCCTCCTCCAATATCATCATGCACTCCAACCTAAACTATTATTTATCCAAACAAGAAAATCACCGCTTGGGTCCAGACGTGCCATCTCACTATGACGTCTCTGTATTCGGGGAACCTGCCGGTATTCGATCCCCAGCACCCACGACAGAACGGCAATCGCAAAACCAGCCACTACGACTCGTTACGCAAAGATAGCAACTCTCAGGCGACTAGTCACGACGACCCGTTTCAGAACCACCATCAACGAGGTTTCACGCCCAACCAGAGCCTTGTGACCCTTTCAGAAGACTTTGCACGACCCCAGTTCCCGACACGTGTCGTTTCCTCGTCTCAAAAGCACCTCGATCTGCCCTTACACGGCTCTCTCACTGCCAACCAAAAACGGTCCTATCTCGAGGCCTTCAACGTGGTTGGTGAATCAGCGCACACAAAACCCGTTCCGCAATCGCTCTATTACACAGAAGCCGACAATTCTCTGCTAGCCGCACAAAACCACTTTGACCCCATTGTCGATCATCCCACTATGGACACCGTCAAGAACATTGCTGTGGAGGCGTGTAGGAATCTGTGGAGAGGCACATCGCTGCTGTTCTTTGCTCTGAGAGCTTCGGTCGCGTTTGCTTACAACGCAGTCTACACATCTGACACAAAACGCCGAAAGGTGACCAATCCTAGTGTCGCAGAGTCAGACGCAAGAATGAACCATGTGCTGGCCCAAACAGCCCACGACGAGGGACAGGACGTGGAACTGGAGATTCTGGGATCACGTGACGTCGAACAGTACCCGTCGCGTGTTCCAGGCGCGTTTGTCGACCATCAATATGATGCTTACTACGCGAAAGCCGCTCCTGAACAAATGAAGGCTGCTGCACGTGTCCAGGAACCTCCTCAGGCTCATCTCAGGTTGACCAACACCAGTTACGACGATTCCATCCAGTTCAACGGCTCTTTTGCTGCTTCTTCTCCTCATTCAAAGTCGTCCAGAAGCTTTGATACGTCTTTTACACCCATGAAGTTGCCCAAAAGGGCTGAACTTGGTGTTGCTGATCTGCTCAAACCCACCAGAACTCCTTCGTACGGTACTACGTTCCTCCAGCGACCTCTGGATCTTGATGGTCAGAAACCCAACAAAAAGTTCACCGAACGACTCTACAACGCCTTTTCAGGCACCTACAAGCCTCCACCTACAGTTGTGCCTGAGTCGTCGTTTGATGCATCCCATCTCGAGTCTCAGGACCGAACTCAGAGTGTTTTTAACGCCTGGGGTAATCTCTCTACTACTCAACAACAGCTTGAAGAGGAAGAGGCTAGACAGCGTCTATCTGCTCAACGGTATCAGCAGCAGAATGCCGAGCTTGAGAAGTCTCTTCAGCAGGCGTCCAAGGCAGATCACACGGAGTCATATGAGGTTTTGGAAGCCAGAAGACAAAATATCCAGGAACAAATTGAGCTTCAAAAGGCCATTGCCGAGGGAAGACCTGTGCGGTCTAAAAAGACTGCTGGAGCATTCCTCGATCTATCTTCTGAGCAGCTTCAACAGGTGGACTCTCTCTGGCGAACTTCTCCTCATAATGTCATCATTGACAAGTTCCGTATCGATCTCAAGGGAGACGATATTCACAAGCTCAAGGATGGACGATGGCTCAACGATAATGTCATCAACTTTTACTTTGCCATGATCACAGAGCGGTCCAAGAAATCTGACGGCAAACTCCCCGTCATCGGGTGCATGGTGACGCAGTTTTTCAAATCTCTGCAGGAAAAGGGATACTCTGGAGTGGCCAGGTGGGCCAAACGAGCTGGCATTGACGTCACAAAGGCAGATTACGTCTTCTTCCCGCTCAACCTTAATAACAACCATTGGTGCTTGGCGGTGCTGGATAACGTAAACAAGCAGCTGCGTCAGCATGACTCTCTCAACGGAGACGGAACCAGAAACCTGCATACTATCAGAGACTATCTGCGTCAGGAGGCGGAAAAAATGCATCCTGGAAGTGGAGGCATGTTTGACGACTATGAGATTGTATCTCGAGCAGAGTCGCCCCAGCAGTTCAACGGTGTGGACTGTGGAGTGTTTACTTGTCAGAATACCGAGCTCATGGCCCGAAACGCGCCTCTCAGTTACTCTCAGGAGGATATGCCCACAGTCAGAAGACGTCTTGTTTATGAGGTGTGCACAGCTGAGTTCCTTACTCCGCTGCAGGGAAAGCTTTAGACGAAGAACAGGGCGTTTGTATATTTAATGGTATGGTAGAATGTATATTACTGTAACAACTGTAGAGTCCATACCATAAGTGGTCGGTACCATCCGTGTTTGTGTTATTTGAATATGCTGATTTGAAGCCCTCAGACTGTATTGTCAGCATGCAACAGAACGTTGAAAATTCAACATGGCCAAAACTATACCGAGTTCAATTCTAAAAGCGGAATTGTAATCTCCTGGGTAAGGGCTTCAAAATAATCAATCTCTTGCCTTTCTGCGAGCTCTGGTGGCTTAGTAAATGCTGTGTAAAGTTCCATATTGTGATCTTACTCGAGTAACACCACAAGGAAAGATCGTATCAAGGTATAACAAACGGCACAGTACTCTCAGAGGCATGCTACAACATGGGAAGCTATGTATTTTGAATTACAGACGAAAAATATTTTGTCGTTTTTTTTCAAAAAAAGTCAGTTTTTTAGCTCATGGGGGGGGACCACATGGGATTTTGTCAAAAAACAGCCAAAAATCAACATTTTACAAAACTTTAGACACATCAAACTGGAGTAAAAACCTGAGAATTTGTATTTTTTAAGACGTTAACATAATTAAAATGATCAGTTGATGCTATATCCATCTTCAGCCTTGTCGTTAGCACTACGAGATGTGCTGTTTTGAACTAATCCTCGTGAAATATGACACTGAAAAAAAATGAAAAAAAAATCTGGAAAAAAAAATACAAAGTTTCTATAAATTGCGATATCAATAGCTGAGATTGTTTTTTGACATCATAAGATACTGTATACAAATTTCCACGCTCTTGTGGCACGTTTTAGATCATTTTGGACAATGTTCTGATAGCGGAGATCATGCACCGTTTCTTGATATGATCTTAATTGACAGGGAGAGACCGTAACGAGGTGAAACAAAGGGCATTGTACTTCCAGAACCACGCTACAACATGGGAAACTGGTTACAGACCAAAATAAAAATGTTGTTTTTTTCTCAAAAAGCACCACTTTTTTCCTCGTGGGGGGGACCACCTGCGATTTTGTCAAAAAACAGTGAAAAATCACAATTTCACAAAACTTTAGTCTCTCGAAAATGAGGTAAAAACAGCAGATTTTAAATATTTTAAAACGTTACCATAATGAAAACGATCAATTGATGCTATACCCATCTTCATATTTGTCAATAACACTCCGGGATGTGCTGTTTCGCAATAATTCTTGTTAATTGTGACCCTGAAAAAAAACTGGAAAAAAAAACTGGAAAAAAAAACTGGAAAAAAAACACCAAGTTCTTATAAATTGAAATTTTAACAGCTCAGGTTGTTCTTCGACATCGCAATATACTGTAGGTCAATTTCCACGTTCTCGAGGCACGTCTATGGCCTGTTTGGACGCTGTTTGGGCTTGATTTGTATTGCAGGTATTATGCATGTATTGCAGATATTATGCACCCTTGTTAGATATGATCTTACTTGAGTATCACCACAAGGAGAGACCATAGCGAGGTGAAACAAAGGGCATTATACTTCCAGAGGCATGCTACAACGTGGGAAGCTGAATTTCAGACAAAAAATAAATTGTTTGTTGTGAGAGATGGAGTCATTGCACCTTCCCTTTTTGATATTTTCTACGCCTTGCAAATTCAAATTCAGTATTCATTATAACATTATGTACGACACCAGCACTGGCAGCTTGTTCGGCTAAGCCTACCACCACCCCTTCTTCTTCTCCTCCTTCACAAACGTCTTCTTCTGCTCTGCCAACTGCAGCTCAAACTTCTCAATCTTGGTCTGGCAAGCAGCCATTTTATCCACCAGGTACTTGACTCGAATGCTCACATCTCCTCCCCAGTTACTAGGGAACTTGGCCAGCAGCTTCAGCTCCTCTTCCAGCTTGACGATCTTGTCGTTCTGCATCTTCATCTGAGTCTCGAGGAAACCAGACTCGATCATAGCAGAGAAAGTCTTGTCAGAAAGAATGTACTGGAAAGCGGCTCTATACAACGGCTTACCAGCCTTGATATAAGTCGGCTTTCCGTCTCTGGTAACCACAGTGACCATTTCACTTCTCTCAAGAGCTCCAATAGTTGACTCTCCAGCCTCTCCCTGAGGTTTAAGAGCTCCCTTGAACATGGGCTCAGTGACCATCAGATCAGCAATAGACACTCCAGTTCCACTGTCCTTGGTCACCTTCTTCATGAGACACCACACCTGCTCCTTGGTCCACAGGTTGTTGTCCTTCATGAGGAACATTTGAACGATTTCGGTAGCAGACTGGGTGATCATACCTCGAAGAGCTTCTCGGGGAGTATCACCAGACTTGAGACGTCGAATGAAAGCCTGGAGATCAGTCATACGACCTCCAAGAGGGGACAGAGCTTCATCGAGATCAGTGAGTTCAGGAATAGGAGTCTCAGCAAGCGAAAACTCGTCTGTTCCAGGAGGAATCAGAGCTCTCCAGTTGGTGATCTCATCCTTCTTCTCGTCCTTTACTTCTTCCTCTTTAGGCTTGCAGCATTTAGAATGGTCCACTTCAGGCTTTTGGTCCTTCTGGTCCTTCTCATCAGGGTCATAAGGTGACACAGAGTCGTCCTTTCGTTCAGAAGCAGCCTTGGCGTCCCATTCAGCTCGGTCCCGCTCCTCCAGAGACTTCTCCTCCTTGATGATTTCATCTAGAGTATCGTCAATCTTGCCTTCTCGCTCCTTCTTCTCTCGCTCGTACTCCAGCTCGGTTCTGTGGTTCTGGAGCATTTCTTCAATTGTGGGTTCATTGTCCATCTCCTTCTCCACACGCTCCTTCTGTTCCTTGTTCTCCTCGACCAGGTGACGAGCAGCCTCAATGGCACATTTGAACTCGTCCATTTGCTGTTTCACAAAGTCACGAGCTGATTGAGCAGAAGCGTCACCGGCATGCACGGTCTTGAAGATTTGGTTGGGCAAGGCGGCAGAAAGCACCTTCTGGAAAGTAACGTCAGAGGTGATGAAAATCACGTGAGCAGTGTTGGACTGGATCAGAGCAGCTGCCCATTCAGCCAGGTGCTTGTAAATGAACTCGTTTCGGTCGGTACGGGCCAAAAAGTGTTCAATCACAACAACAGGCTTAGCATCAGGATGTGACTGCAGGTAGTCAGAATTTCGTGTGATCTGGTTCTTGGCATGGTCCTCCTTGTTATGGTTAGCCAGAGCAATATCTGCAATTGCAGCCGAGGCAATACCAAGCATGCTCTTAAACTGGGCTTCCGTGGTCTCTGAAAAACCACCCTTTTGTCCAGTGAGACCCTGGATAGCGAGATCGATAAACGAAGAGATGTTGTTCATCCAGGGGAACACAGGGAAGTATCCTAGCTGATGAGCAGCCGTGGTGATGAATTCAGGATCGTTTCGAGCCTTGACCAAGTCAGCACAGTCAATAGACAGAATCTTGCCTTTTCCTCCGCTACTCCTTCTGTCAGCAAGAACATAGTCCATAACCAGCTCCTGCTTTCCAGATCCTCGAGGTCCATTAACCACAATAAAAGTGTTGACGTTCTCCTGGAGCCACTGTTTGACATCATCAATAGCAGCCAGTCGTTCAGGCCACAACTGATGCAGCTGAGTACCTCCTCTCTTGGCTGTAGGACGAGGATGAATGACAAACCAAGATCTCAACCAGCTCCAAATAGGCTGAAGAAGCTTCTTTGTCTGGAGATAGAAAGCGTTGTTCTCGAGGTTGATGATAGGCTGAATCTTGGACTTGACAGACTCCTTTCGAATAGGGTCGAAAATCCACAGAGATACAGTAGCAAGTAGAGCCAACAGAATAGGGATGGAAATACGGGTATGGTTCACGATAAAATCCTTCAGATACGACAGTTTGGTTCGATGGTCAGCAAAAGTGATGTGCATGATAGTCTTATCGTTGACAGACATTCCGTTCAGACAATTCTTAGCAGTAGTAGCAGAACCCTTGGAAGCATAGATCACTTTAGAGTACACAATAGGGTCCTTGCTGGCAGCATCCGGAGGCACAATGTTGTCAATGTAGCCGTATCGTCTAAACAGAGAGTACAGCTCTTCCTGAGACAGAGTAGGACCTTCAAACCAGACCTTGAGGGTCTTGTTGGGAATTCTTTTCAAATCCTCAATCCAAGGCACACCCTTAACTGTGAAAACTCTGCATGTTCTGAACGGATCGAACCAGGGTCTGTAATCTGATTTCTTGAGCTGGCTGATAATAGCAGCTTCAGCATCTCGAGGAGTATGGTACTTTCCAGTGTGTTCTCGCATGGTGTATCTCACAAACGCTCCTCCATCTTTAGGTCGCAAAATGACGGAATTGAAGTCCACTCGAAGTCCTTCAGGAATGGCATACTTTCTGATCACATCCTTGACTCTGCCTTCGGATCGAGACAGTAACCAGGAAGGAAACTTGTCTCCAAGCATAAATGAGGGCGTGGGGAAGATGATGTTGTCGAAATAAAGCAGTCGTTCCTTCTCTGTCGTCTCAATCACACCGGTATCGTGAATCTCAGCCTTCTCGGCATTCTCCTCCTCCTTCTTTTTGATATGTTCAGGAGAAGAAGGATCTGCTTTTTCAGCTGCAGTGTTAGCTGCAGACTTTGCATCTGCCTTGAGAGCACTCAGAGCATCATTGACCTCCTTGCTGACCTCCTTTTCAGCTTCCTGAATGACATCCTTGGTGTCCTTCACAACACCCTCTTCAGAAGGAGCAGGTTTGTCGGTTTTGTCGGTAGGAGTCTCGGTTTTTTCACTGCCCTTCTCAGCAGAAACATCCGCCTTTTCCTCCATCATCTTCTTGTCCTTCTCAACTCGTTCCTGATGCTCTTCCAGCGCGTCCTGCTCTTTTCGCATTTTTTCACTTTTTGCCACTGGCGTGTGTTGCCACCGGATCGTCTGAGACACAGGTAGAGGTCCAGTGGGCCTCAATGCGCCCGGACGATAGGCTACACTGCGCCACACAGGTCGGAATTTGTGCATTATCGTGGGTGAATGGTGTAGCAAGTTGACGTTCACGACAGAAATAAGTTTGGGTGCTGCCAGGCTGCAGATCTCACGTGATAGCAAGGGAGTGGAGTGTGGGTCACGTGATGTGAAAAAAACTAAACTGGTTGGTGTTTGCCACCGCGTGCTACTGGTGCTATATATTAGTCCTGTTGTTCTGGACTTGTCTATTCGTACGGCGTATACCGATATGGTTCACCAATCAGACCTAAATAGCCGAAATGAAGAGCTTAAAAGGGGTCTGGACTGGAGGCTCAATGGGAGGTATTGGGGGGTGTTGGGGTTGTAAAAGTAGCTATATTGGTAGTACTGATGACGGGGAATCGATTAGTAAAGGTCCGGTTGAGATTCCATGAATTTCCAGAGAGTTACAGTAGGGGACGCTGTTCCTCTAAATGCCAAGTATCGTTCTGTGGAGTGAAGCATAACCTGTGTGCTATTAACGTTACTTGACAGAAGCTTAAGTGAAAGTGCGGCTCATTAATTCATGCCTTACAATTCTACAAGTTATATCCTGCTGATGTGCTACATCACATCTCCCCCTCATGTTATGGTATCGTATTCATTCATATGCTAATTTTCCTCTATCACTCGACCACGTCGGCCACCTTTTCCACCACCGCTCTTGCGGTATGCGCCAAATGCTCCGGGCTCACTCCCAGACCCACAATCTGGAACACGGCTCCACAGAACATTGCCAGGAAGCCGATACCCGAGTACACAATGAGCTTGGTGACCACCTCGACATCGTATCGGACTCGTGGCGGCTGGATGGACGCAAACAGCTCGTCTTCGGCGTCCTGGTCATGTGAATGGCCGCACTTTTCGTCCACCTTGGGGCCTCGGTAGCTGACTCCCTCGGTTTCAGCAGTGTGGGCATCATCATCGACACCCAGCTTTTTGTCCTGTCGCTGACGCTGGTACTCAGCATAAGCAATGGACTCAATGACATCAGCGGTGGACTGAGGACCCACTGAATCCTTTCTGGCATGACCGAGCTTGTGGATCAGCGAGGGGATCTCATGGGGCTCAATCAGAGTAGAGTCGGGAATCTGGCCAGGAACATCTTGGTACTCTGAAGCAGAGAGGAAGAACCGTCGAGGCATAGAAAGACCGACTCGCTCAATGATTCGGAAAAACGGAGGCAGGTAGGTGTGCATCATGGGCTTGGCTACAGCTCTCCAGACCAGAACCAGCATGATTCCAACCACAACTCGCAGGAAAGACCGGATAACTCCGATATCTTCAAAGTTGTAGGCGATAGCTCCTCGCAGAGGGAGAGAAGACGAGTACTGAGTCTTGCCAAACAGCCAGATACCCACATCCTGTCCCATAATGACTCCCATGAAAGCCACACCATCGTCGAAACAAGGGCATGAATCAACAGGTTCAGGGTGCACTCTGACAAGCAAAAGACCCAGAGGAATGGCCAGCAAGGCGTAAGGAGCCTCGGCGGTGGTAGTGGCGTCCATCAGGTCTCCAAACGCAAATCTGATCCACCAAAGCAAAGCTCCGAGAGCAAAACCGGAAATGACGTCCAAAAAGCCGTGCATTCCACAGTAGATTCGTCCACAGATGATAGAGGCGCCGTAGAGCAGACAGAGACCCTGGAGGATCTGGAAGGAGAGGGTGGAGAGATCGTTTTTGCATTCGTAGAGCTTCTGCAGGAACAGAAGCGTCACAGAAACAGCGTTAGTCGTGTGAGTAGACGGGAAACCGTACTCGAGAGCCGCGGATCCGGACATTGTGATTCTGTGCAAAGGAGGAGAAAGCGGACGAGGTAGACACAGCAGGTCCTTGATGACTCCCGACACGTAGACTCCATAAGCCAGCACAAAAACCAGTCCTCGAGCCATATCGGCCTGTCCAAACCAAAACAGCACCGGCAGCATGATGACATAAAAGGTGTGGGTACCCAGGTTGGCACTCATGGCAAAGTAGACATCCAGCCAGATGTTTCGCGACGATTTTTGGATCTGGGCGAGGTACGGAGTTTCCCATCGGATGAGAGGCAGCATGGCCGACCGCATCTTGTATCTCCACGGCGACATTCGGCTCTTGTAGTGGTCTGTGGACTTGTTTCCGGCAGCCTTGTGGGGTTCGACCTGGGGCATTTCATAGTTGCCGAGGAAGGACTGGATAGACGAGGTTCTAGACGACGCCGAAAAGTCGTTGCCGTTCTTGGCCTCGACGTCGACTTTCTCGCTCACGCCGGTACGCATCAGACTCTCCTGGGCCTCGGGACGCAGGTCTTCAAACGAGTAGGAGCGCGACGAGGACGACGAGACTTTTTTGGCAGGCATGGGGTCGGATCGTCCGGGGGTTAGGGGATTGGCTTGCAGCGACGGGAACGGCAGCAGGTCGGGCGAGGTCGTGTCGGGGGTATGGTCCTCAGCTTTTGGAGTTGTCGGTGTTTCCATGGGGTGTAGTGGAGATGTAGGTGTGCCGTACTTGGTAGGGAATTGCGTTTGTGTGAATTGTTGGTGGTTTGCGGTCCGTTCGCTCACGTGGGCTATCGGTATCACGGTATCTCTGACACTAGTTCTGACACTGTCAATGTCGAAAGCACACTGCTCGCTCCGAAATCTGTCTTGTCCAAAAGGATACACGGAATGCGTCTGGCAAAGCCTAAAAAAAAGAAGCTTTAGGCTGTGCTGGGAGTATCCGGGAAATGGAGGTATGAGATACAAGACACGGATGTTTGTGCTTGGCTTGGGGGGTGCTGTAGTCCCTTGTGTTTGTCTTTGTGTCCACTGTTTTGCTCTTTGTGTTGCTGCCATCTGGTTTTGTGTCTCTATCCGACCTGTACCACACCTGTCCACTACGCGTTTCGCTTTACCCTATTGGGCGGAATGTGCCCCTTTGAAATACGCTTGTTCTAATAGAGAGTGAGGGGTTTGTGGGCTCTGGGATACGAGCTGAGAGTGTCACAAAGTCGTCTTTTTGTTTTTGTGTTGTCTTTTTCCATATTCCGGCGTGTTCAGAGAAATCGCGGCTCGGATAAAAAACACCGACCGATGCAGATCACTTAAAGCACCCTTTTTTGGAACACCCGTATCTCATAGCAAGCAACGTTACAATCTACAACTACCACAGTACTGACCACGGTAAGTTTGATGAGGTATATACGACTTGAGTATACTCCAGGATAGCAGCTCAGACCCCACACATCCAACACGTCATTTGATTTTGATTTCTTTTTTATTTGATTTATTTTCGTTGGCGTGCCTAATTTACGTGACCCTCAACACTAATAACGGTTGCCCCTGTCGATTCAGCCGTGCGTGCAGAAATGAACAAACCGTCAACAAATGGTGTATTAAGTGGTGAGCAATGATAACGTAACATGGTGTGGTACAATGAGTGGCTATTTGGTCACGTGATACGATATTCTGCATGATAATACGCACATTATTAATGGTGCTTAAGGTGCCGACTTCCATGTACACCTCCATTCCATGCAGACACGTCAAAAATTATACTTGCGTTTTTTTATTATTAGGTGAAACAACAACCAAGCCGCCAACCTAGCCTTTGAAAAGCACGTGGGGGGGTTAATCTTTTAACGAATAACACGTACAAGCCGGTGGAGATAGCTGGTTGAGATAAGTGATTTGGTTAGGGCGAAAAACACACTTGTAGATACCGGTTTTGGACAGGCACGTTTTTAGTCTGGTCTAACTAATTAAAATCGAGTCCATGTCAAGTATTATTTCCTAATGGAGTTTATGAAATGGCACAATATTATCTTCGGTCGTGGAGAGACCAGGGTTGTATAATTGAATGCGGGAGATCAATGCGATCATTTTGATATCCTGAACTATGGGTCTGGGTTCAATATACTTGAGTATTTGTTTGATCCTGTATTTCTTGCCAGCATCACTGTGAACATTTAAGCATCAACTAAACTCAAGTAAAGTTACCTCACCTTGATTCTATTTAGGTAAGATCTACACCTACCAACACCCAGCCCAGCTCTTCATATAACTTGTCACACAAAATTACTCGATACATTCCCGTGTTTTAAAACCACCTCGCTAATCGCATTAATTAATATCCCTTGTCCATGTCCTCTTCTGTATATTCATTTTGGCACAGTCACAGACGCTTAAAGTTAGGGCTAACCCTATCTGCGTCACATGACTTTTCCAAAAGGAACTCCCAACCTCGCTCCCAAAAGACAACCCTAAACCGTGTCGCCCAATCGGGCGCCCGACCACTCGCACCAAACACTTTTCCAAAGCTTTTAATTTTCATCTTGACCATAACGTCACGACACACATATACAACAATGGCCAAGGTTTCTTGCGGTGAGTAGCAATGATGGAGGATGCGACGGACACAGAAACGACACGGACACAAACAGGTGGTTTTTAAGCGACATTTTCACCCCGTTGTTTTGAGATGATTTATGATGACCTCTGACGGTTCGACAAGACCTCGACACAAAACGACCATGCAAGCGACACAAAAGGACAACCGGACACACCCGATCGCACATACTAACTCAGACGTCTCTAGCTCTCGACGAAAGTCCCGAAAGGCTCACTTCTCCGCCTCTTCCGCTGAGCGACGAATCATCATGTCTGCTCCCCTCTCCAAGGAGCTGCGTGAGAAGTACAAGATCCGATCTCTGCCCATCCGAAAGGATGACACCGTGACCGTTGCTCGAGGTGCCTACAAGGGCCGAGAGGGTAAGGTCTCTCAGGTCTACCGACTCAAGTTCTCCGTCCAGGTCAACTCTGTGTCCAAGGACAAGGCCAGCGGAGCTGCCGTTCCCGTCAACTTCAACGCCTCCAAGCTCCTCATCACCAGCCTGAACCTTGATGCTGACCGAAAGGCTCTCATCAAGCGAAAGAGCGGTGTTGACTGCGAGTAAGGGGTTTGCGACGATGTAAAGTAAAATAAAATTGCACTATGATTCAGAATGTGTGTATGGGAGGCGCTCAATCGAAGCGCTTGCGCTCAATCGAAGCGCTTGCGCTGAGAGTGTGCGTATCTTACCCTATATTGTAGTATCGTATTCTATCAACCCACTGAAGTGCTTTCTAAGTCACTCCTAGTGAGCTCTTGAACCCCATCATCCAACAGCACGATAGTATGGTGAAATGTGTTGCTGTGAACTTGTAGTATTTACATATATTTTACTCTACTTGTCTCGTCAGTACCAGTGGTGGTCTCATTAACCCCGTTTTGTAGTGTCTCATTTTTGAGGGCCATTTTCAGTCCGTCTTCCAACCTCACTTTAAGAGGTCTTATTCGCTCGCAGGTTTTGACATGCTCATGCAGAGTCTGCAGAAGTGTCCAAATTGGGAAGAGCTGGAGCGTACAGTAGCGACAGCTCTGTTTTTTTTTTGTTTTTTTTTCAGTTAACAAATGTGATAACAAATGAGCTTTGGTTTTGTTAATAGCAAAATATGACCACCGTTGCTCTTGAGAGCTCGTAAGTTGGTGGGCATGGAATATTATTGGATATTCTTACTCCTGAGTTGTTCTATAAGAACGGTATATGGAACTGACTATGTATTTAAAGCATGAGCAACCCTGATACGACTGTGCAAATATTTGCATGTAACCTTGAGAATATTATTTCAGATTATGATTCCCCGAGCCTCTATGATCAAAATGGTACCAATATTATCTCAGGTAGCCAGGTGAAAAGTATTCTGTTGTGTAGAGAAGTTTCACCTGAGACAGATCCATAAGGCTGGCATGCTCTTGTATGAGTGTTTCTTGTCTAGAGACTTTCAAATCGGCTCCTTGAGATGAGTCTTGCCATTTACAACTTATCCCTCTAAGGTCATGCCCTCGTTGAGTCTGAATCTACTACACACACATGTCGCCAATAGATGAGCATTCACTATGTCATTCCTGTGTTAGTCAGTGTCGATTGTGTGTCGTGTAAGTATTCAGTCGTTTAAACCCATATGTAACTTCTCAGTATCATAGTTGAAAGAGCGTGTGCTTGATTTGGACTCATGGTATTCAGCCACCTTTATAGCACACTTATCACGGCTATCACCACCTCCATATCTAATCACATATCTAATCACATATCTCAGACCAATAACCATGCTCAGATACCGAGCTGATACCGATAACATCGATATCACTCCACCCACCTGTTTTTTCACGATATCACACCCACCTACGCTTATCTAATGTTGCACATTCCGATCCCGTGCATGTCAACATAGGAGTGATACCAGATACCAGATAGAGATAGAGGTGAGACTTGGTGTACACGTGTGGTAGAAATGAGACGAGAAACAGCTGGAAAAAGAAAAGCAGCCGAAATGTCTCACATTCCTTTCCTTTTCGAATGCACCTTTCCAGCTCTATACCATCTCTAAACCCCCACCTATTTTTCACTCTGCATTATCAAGGTACATGAAGCAACTTTGTTATCTTGGCTCGCAAAGATAAGTAAGCCACAACTGGTATCTGAGAGATATCTCCGTCCGGATACCTTGATCCGGCCTATCTCCGTCAATCACACGCTAGTTCTCTATCTCCCTTCTATCTTATCCGTATCTAGCCAATGGATAACGATGTTGAAAGATACGCCTTTGGCAGTAAACACAGAAGTGGGCAGTATATATAGAGTAGTGATTCCAGGTGGACACACCATCTGTAGAATGCACTTCAAGGCAAAATCATGTCAAACTAGGGTTCTAAGACAGTTACTGAAGAACGACAGACAGTTATATACGTATATACCAGTGACTAACACTCCCCACACAAGTTTATCATTTCACCCAAATCAAGTGCCATAAGTACACCTCCTGAAGCTCTCTGAAGTCTAAGGCTACTGAAGAAGCACATTCCCGTGTAACTTTGTGAAGCACTTTTATGAAAGCTCTGGATACTTACTGTGGTAGTACGATAGCCAATATATGGCCATCAGCTCTATACACACAGCTAGTTGCCTGCACTTGTTATCAGACATACTCATCATCATCATTCATTATCATTACATCATTATCATTACATGTGGCGTTGCACATTACTCAAACGAGGCGTACTCCACGGACGTGTTGGACAGAGGCTGGATATGCACCCTCTTTTTTTCCAGTTTTTTCGTGCGCGGAGTCACGTCGCCGAGAGGGTTGCCCTGCTCCACGGGCTCTTCTTCAGACGGAGGAGAGACTGTAGTGGTGGTGGGAGGGGTTGAAGCATCACTGCAAGTGGCAGCATCAGTTGGAAGTGCTGACTCAGCTTCAGCGTTAGTTGCAGGTGCTGATTCAGCCACGTCAAGTCCCGGAACACCCTCGGTGGCCGCCTTGGCTGTGAGAACAGGTGTAGCAGCTGTCTCACTCACCTCAACAGGCACATCCACCTCATCAATGCCAAACAACTGGAACCACCACGTGACCTTATCCACATCCGGCAGAATGAGTGCATCCAGAGTCGCCGACAGTTTCATCTCGGCCTCTCCATTGTAGTTGGGGTTGATGAACTGCGAACGACGGGCCAGAAAGTAGTTCCACACAGAAGTGGTCTTCTCAAACACCCGGTTATCCACCCGCTCCTTCTCATTGTCGTACAGGAACGTGCCGTACTGTCCAGAGTGCAGATGGTAGTACAATCGGCGCAGGAACCGCTCCGAGTACTCAAACCGGTCCGGAAACTGCCGAACCAGCTGGTAAACGCAGTCCAAAAACTGGTGGAACACGGGAGACGTGTTTTTCAGGTGATTGGACGACGTGGCGGCCTGAGTAGCGGCCTGCGTGGCTGCTCGAGCAGCAGACATAAAGTCAGAGAAGGCGTTTGACTGAGAAGCCGGTTTTTGGGCGGTGGTGAGGTCCACAAAAGACCGCGGACCGTTCAAATGGCCAGATCGCTCATTGAACTGGTGTCCAAACGCCAGCCACTCCTTCTCCACCAGTACCATGAACCCGTTGAGAGTTCTAAAGTACGGATCGACCATAATCTGCGCCAAACACGACAGCTGAGCGGTTCGATCCCAGCCATCCGAACAATGCAACAACACATGCTTGAACTCGAGATGCAGCGCCTTGGCCATGAGAATGGCACCCTCCAGAATGATGGTCGTGTACTTGAGCCAGCCGGACTTTTGAAGAGCGTCCTTTTTCGCCACAAAGTCGAGCTCGCTGTAGTCGCCGTCCTTGAGCACGTCTGTGACCTTGTTGAGCGAGTCCCGCATCACGTGGATGTTGTCAATGCCGAGGTAGTGTTTAGTGCACGACCCACGGGCATAGTTGTCTGTGTTTTCAGAACCAGCACCGAGAGCCTGCTGAGCCACAGCGTTGGCGACAGGCCGGGCGTCCACAATCAGGTTATCACGAGGAGTCTCGTACTCTGAGTTGACTGTGGTTCCAAAGATTTCCGCCACCACTTTTTCGTCTTGGGGCGATCGGTTTTTTTTGAGCCCCACCAGTGGCTGCGAGCATCGAGCAATTGTGCATCCGTTGAAGCTGTTGTGGAAGGAGAGCACGGGGAGTCTGTTTTTGGACCGGAAGCGGGCGGCGTAGTTGAGAACGTTATCTGACACAGAAGCAGGCACCGAAAGTTGGCGCGGGTAGGTGGCACACAAGGCGTAGTTTTCGTTGAGCGAGGTCATGCGCCACTTGTTTTTGGCAAAGGCGCCCTGACGGCCAAACTCCTGCTGAGGGTTGAAGGCTGCCCAGCCATTGAACCGTCGTTCGGACTTGCCCGGCTTGTAGAAAAATGCATAGAGCCGTTCAACCGAGGGCAAGCAGCACAGCTTCTGGATGCTGTCAAAGACGTCCTTGGCCTCGGGCTCGTTGTGGAAGTGCAGAGCGAGGTAGGTGAAGTCTCTGCATCGGATTCTGATGACGCCGTTTTTCTTTTCCACAGAAGAAATGATAGGGTATGAGATCCAGATTTCGGATGCTGTGGGGGTGGACACGGCCTTCCCGCTGTCGTTGCCGTCGTTTCCATTGCTGTTCTCTTTCGTCTTGTGTTCTCCTACCCCATTACTCTCCCCCTGTGATGTTGCTTCCAAAGTCAGTGCCGCCAGTTTTTCTGTCGTTTGGCCAGTGGTAGCCTCATCAGCCACCGCTACACCTCCCGCCACCCGATCGGCCTGCTCGTTCGGATTGGACCCTTCCAGCTGGAAAATCATGTGGTGGGCGGTGAGGTGCAAGGTGCCACGAGACGACTTGCCTCTGCGGAAAAGCGCCACGTCAGCGACCTTGGATATCTTGATGTACTCCATGGGCTGAGTGGAGGTTCTTGTGGTGTTGTGTTGTGTTGTGTGAGATGATGATGACGGTGAGGACACTATGCAGCTACAAGCTTATCAGTCCGTTAAAACGAAGTGAAACGCAAAGTTAGTTTGGACGGCCGTCACGTGAGAGTGGGGTATCAGTACACACAAGAACGTCAGCCTCATTAAACGGTCTTCATTTAAATAACACACAAACTTGCACTTTGGGCTTTTGGGCATTTGGGCATTTGGGGCACACCACTGTAATTACACTAAGGTATTCATTCTACACTACAACACGTCAGACCAGAAGAGTAACTGTAAGCTGGCAGAATTGTACGACAAAAAACAGCCGAGGTCATGTGCCCGAGATTTCTTGTCCCCACTCGTCAAATTTCCATTTCGTCGATTTTCGGAGATTTCCCTTTGCTGACTAATCATCCCAACGCCCGGCCAATCACGACGAGGGTAACTCAAAGTCAAAACCACTGTGCATCCATCGCTCAAGATCCAATACGGGAAACGAGACACACACGGACACTCGACAATGATCAACGCTAACCCCGGTTTCTGGAACGGTCCCATTCGAGTGAGTATGCGGAGAAGATGTTTGTGGCACTCTGCGGATGACTTTGGTTTGTTTGACGGGTGGAAATCACCACACACCAAAACATGTCAATAGTGCACAAACACCTACAGAACGACGACAGAGACATGAGGAGGGTTCAATGACGACGTACATCGTTGCCCTCTCGAAACACCTCCTGAAACCGTTCTTTTTGTGTGTTTTGCCCTCCTTCTTTTTCTAACACAGTACCTTCGATGGTCTGCTCATAACCGACCCCATCTCTTCTTTGCTTTCGCCATTGGTATTGCCGGCCCCGTCGCCGCCCTCACACTGACTCCTCTGCGAAGAAAGTACCTCTACCCCGATCACAGCCCTCTTCCCCAATCATATCCTCGTGAGTAACAGTACGACATAAAAGATTGTCACACACTAACACAGTCCCCAACCGTGCTCGAGAGCAGCTCACCGGTTTCGATGACGAGTAAATAGCATGAATTCATTAGACTTATTAGTTGGATGGAAGTTGTAGGTGTAGTGATTCACTCTGCGATACAAGTGACTGTACTGAGTTGTTCTGTTGTACAGCTAAGCGATGAGTGCGTATCGTACTTGTAGCTGTGATTCACAGTAGCAGTAATACACTGTGGTGGAATACTTGCTGAATGAGCTCTCTAGGGATGTCTTTCAATGTTCATATTGGAGTATCTTCCTACTGTACCTTAGAGAAGCTGTCTTACTGATGTTACAGTACCTTCTCTCAGACAAACGATATGCCAGCTTTCTTTTCACGTGATCAGTCTTTACTCCTTCTGATGATAACATTGACTCTCTGGTCTCTTAGACAAGCTTCTCTTATGTTATCATGACTCACAGTGGAGTCTGGAGGTGCTCAAGTTCCACAGTCTAGCCTACAACTCTCTGTTGGAGAAATCAAAGATAGTCTGAAAGACTGTCACTGTATATTCTATTCCACCCCTTCAACATTCAAGCACAGGCTGTCATTCTAGTAGCAAATAGACACTCAGCTGGTACTTTAAGATCGTTGGTGTGAGAAGTGTTATCTACAGTAGGTAGCCTCATATATAAGTTAATTTTTAAACTCTAATTTCCCTGTGCTTTTTTGATATACACATCCAATATAGTGATCATAAATATATATTTAGAGATTTACATATATATGAATCAAAATGACCGCCACGATCTGCTCTACATCACCCATATTAACAAAATTCTTCTACATTCTTATTTACGTGTCCACCATCCTTTTGCTGCAATACAGTCATCAACACGTTTCTTCATACCCTCTACCAGACTTTCAAGGGTAGAATCAGGAATATCATGCCAGGTTTTCTGTAAAGCAGCCTTAAATGCTTCCAAGTCCCTTGCAGACCTTCCCCTGCTACTCCAGATTTTCGGATAGTCCTCACTGCAGCGATATTTCAGGATTTGCCAGAGCTGCTCAATAGGGTTCAAGTCGGGCGAGACGGCAGGGAATTTAGGGGCATTAATTCCACGACCAGCCAACCATTCAAGGACATTTTCTGAGCGATGGATAGGCGCATTGTCTTGCACGAACGTGAGACCATTTGTACGTTCGTCACTAAACATCACGTCCAGTGCTTTGATGTAGGAGTTGGAGGTGTACCCTCCCCCCGGAGAGTCAGGGTCACGCTCCATAAAGATGAGATCAGAACGAGCTCCGCCCCCCCAAAAGCCTGCGAGCAGCATCACGCTCATCCCTTTTCCCTTTGGACGCGTGTAGACATACTTTCTTTCATGTCTCTGCCCCTTAGGGCAATAGGCCCAAGGGATCCTCGTGGCATCACCCCGCATAACAGAACACTCATCACTCCAAATCATCTGACGCCACTGTTCGATGTCCCAATTTTCTTTTTCTTGACACCATCGAAGCCGCTCAGCCACGTGATGCTTTAGGAGTGCAAATTTTACCTTTGCGCGATAATGGTAGAGGCCCGCGGCTTTCGCAATTTTGTTGATCTTTTTCCTRCCCATGCATATGCCGGTGTCCTTCTTACGCTGCCTGTAGGTCAGCAGTGGCTTATTTTTAATAGAGCGCCGCATAATTCGTTCGTCTCGATCGGTATACGTCGGCGGCCTACCACTTCGTGGTCTAGTTTGGCAACCGACGCGGAATACGTCACGTTCTATGGTTGACTGAACTGCAGAGGGCGAAAACCCAGTCTCAGCTGCAATCTTTGCCCGGGTCCACCCCGCCTTTGAGAAGGTAATGATGGCCGACCTTTCCACAGGGGTTAATTCACGCCCCCTAGTTCTGCGATTCGAAGAGATCTCTCTTAAAGGAGGTCGCTGCTCTGACATATGGTTGTTGTAGATGTGACGAATGAACGCGTACACGCGTATAAATAATAAAGTTCAAAAATTAACTTATATATGAGGCTACCTACTGTACATGTCTCACCTTACAGGTACTCTCTACAGCCAGCCAGCTTCTGTAGTACTACAGAATTGTATACGTCATAACACTGACTGTGAAGTCATCTGTGTGTCTGTCCTATATACAAACAGACACTTTGTTCGCAGCCATCTATGATTCTACAGACACTGACTTCATTGTGATACTGTTACAGGCACTGACTTCGTAACCATCTATGATTCTACAGTCCGATCACATAGCTCTATGTTCACTCTTACTAACCAGTCAACAAAAAAAAAAAAAAAAAAAATAGAAGTAAATGTAGGATGATTGTGGAGTGGTGTAGAGTGGTTTGGTCAACTATTTGAGGTTGCTAGAGTGGTTTTGAGTGTGAACTTCTGAAGCACCCTCTAAAGCACTTCAGACTATGATTTTTGATTATGCTGTTGTTGATAGTCCTGTTGTCAGATGCTTCAGTCCAGGTCAAGAGGGCATGTTCAAGAGCATACTTTTGTTGAGCGGTATTGGTTTACTCGACAAAACCCCCTTTTTCCCAAAAACTCTCTTAAAATGTATGTGTCTCTATAGTCTGTTCACTATCACTACTAAACAATCATTCATTGTGCTTCTACAGACACTGACTTAAAATGTATGTCTCTACAGACACTGACTTAAAATGTATGTCTCTACAGTCCGTTCACATGCTACGCATGTTCACTATTATACCATCTCGCTCACAGACACTGACATCATGCATGACCTTAGAGGGATAAGTTATATACAGTATGGTAAGACTCATACTTCATAGCCATGTGTTTCTACAAACGATAACTTCGTAGCTATATATTCATTGTCCTTCTGCTCACAGGCACTTTCTTAACATGTGTCTCTACAGATGACTTCTTAGCCATATATGTCTCTACAGACACTTACTTCGAAGCCATGTGTCTTCTTAAATGTATGTCTCTACAGATGACTTCTTAGCCATATATGTCTCTACAGTCCGTTCACATCACACTTACTAAACAATCATTCACTGTGCTTCTTCTCACAGACACTGACTTCGCATGTATGTATCTCTACAGTCCGTTCAAGTGAGAAAAGACTCTTAACTGCCTACTCTGATGCATCGTTTAAGTCCTTGGAAAATAGTGGAGGGGAAGGGCTTTAATTATAATCTTTGTTATCTGCTGATTGTACCATTACTTTTAAAGGCGAAAGAGCTCCAAGTAATGTAACGCCTTATACTCTTAATGAGGAATTTACTTAATATTAGAATAAAAATAAAATAGCTTTGCTATGTTCATTCCTACTGAACACTCATTCGTTGTGCTTCTGCTCACGGATACTTTCTTAAAATGTATGTGTCTCTACAGTCCGTTCACATAGCTTCGCTATGTTCACTCTTATACTATTTATACTATCATTCATTGTGCTGCTCACAGACACTGACTTCGAAACCATGTGTTTCTACAGACTACTTTGATTATTTGTTCATTTTTCTGTTTGATCATTTTATTTATCTGTTACTATTTTTCGGCTTACTCATTAAGAGGAGGAACTGAGACTACAAGGACCTACGACACGAGTACGAGTACTATTACGCCGCCAAGGAGGTACGCTTGAGAGCGATTTAAATAGCTTAATGTACGTATCTTTTTAGAATCAAAAAAAAAACGCTGATTTCGTAGCCATATGTGGATCTACAGTCCGTTCACATACTGTAGCTTCACTGAGTTCACTCTTACTAAGTATCTTAAAATGTATGTGTCTCTACAGACACTTTTTTAAAATGTATGTGTCTCTACAGACACTTGCTTAAAATGTATGTGTCTCTACAGACACTTTCTTAAAATGTATGTGTCTCTACAGTCCGTTCACATATTAGAATAAAAAACTAAATAGCTTTGCTATGTTCATTCTTACTGAACACTCATTCGTTGTGCTTCTGCTCACGGATACTATCTCAACATGTATGTGTCTCTACAGTCCGTTCACATATACTATCTTAAAAAGTATGTGTCTCTACAGACACTTTTTTAAAAAGTATGTGTCTCTACAGACACTTTTTTAAAAAGTATGTGTCTCTACAGACACTTTTTT